>VOMN01131953.1:0-50898 GCA_014899125.1 Orchestia grillus | reverse complement strand
CTTCAGTAATCTTATTTATTAGAATAAGGAACTCCCTGGATCCATCTTGTAGGCTGCATAATTTGAAGCAACAATATATAATTCTCAGTAATCATTTAACGATGAGGCGAAAGCAATGATATGAGAGTGGAACTGTTATTTCTTCAAACGCCCAATAAAGACGCATCAACCCACGAAGCGTGAAGCTGATAGTCAATACACGTCAATGCATTTGCCCATATTTGCTCCCGAAGAAAATGATAGCAGACGATTTGCATGCATCTATAGAAAAAACACGTATCGATATTCACGTAAAAAGGAACTGATGAGACGGTAATAAAACTACCGCCAGCTGGCAAAGGGGACTTGGCTGCAATAAAACCACAGCCAGCTGGCAAAGAGGGACTTGTCTCCAATAAAACCACAGTCAGCTGGCAAAGAGGGACTTGGCTCCAATAAAACCACAGCCAGCTGGCAAAGAGGGACTTGGCTCCAATAAAACCACAGCCAGCTGGCAAAGAGGGATTTGGCTCCAATAAAACCACAGCCAGCTGGCAAAGAGGGACTTGGTTCAAATAAAACTCCGTTTACAAAAATGTATTCAGTTTTGTGAAAGTTTCTTTTCCACCCAAAAAAGGGGCGAGAGGAACAGTAGTTGTTCATATACCCATGAGTGAAACAGGAGAGTAATAGAGCAATATGAGGAACAACAAATAAACATTAAAGGCACATCAGTCGAGTAGAACATCGATTTGAACTTATTTAAATAACAAAATTTATCTGAAAACTTAACGATTGTGCTAATTTCTGCCCGAGAGATACAATGTGATAACGAAACTAGTCTCCGTCTTCGCTGTACTATAAAATGATGAAACTGTTGCATATTCTTATCTCCAGGCTTCGCGCCAAGATATAATTATGAAATTGTTGTGTGTTGTTATCTTCAAGTCGGAACATACAATACAGTGATGAAATTGTTATAGGTTTTTATCTAAGTTTCAGGTGTAGCACAACGATACAATTAACACATATTTTTTGGGTTCCTTCTTGTACTATCAAATGAAAAAGGTTCATCAAGAATCTAGGGAACAGAAATGTTAATGCGTATGCATGATGCGAGTTTTTTTAATGCAAAAATAATCCTTGCTGTTATAACAATAGCGGCAGTGTATATATATCAGCGTTCACATGTCCCCCTAGGGAGCATTGCTGCGATTGGTGCTGTTATGCTGCAGTGTCGTATCTTGGATACGGAATTGCTGAATATATGTATTATCGTAAATTAATCGAATCTAAAGTAAGCTAACCTCTCTTCCAGTAGAATACCAAGTGACAGATTTTGCCTAACACAGTTTGTTAATGAATAGTTTGACTCCAAAGCTTATATGATAGAATACGACGTGACGGTATGTTAGTTAACACAGTTTGTCTATGATTAGTTGACCTCAATGCTTTTATAATAGAATACGACATGTCAGTATTTTGGTAAACACAGTTGTTTATAAATAGTTGACTTCAAAGGACACGATGAAGAGCAACTTCACTGGAAAATCTGTCTATTTTAAGAATAAACTATGGTAAATCCTGTCATTTGTCGTTTCAAGCGAGTGAGGCATGAATTCTCGTGTAAATCGCTCGGTTATGAATGAAACTGTTCTCTAAACCTCTGTCAGTTGGAGCACGAGTAAGACATTCCCTCTTATGTTAATTGAAAGGAGGCTCAATTGTGTTGTGTAACGGTTCTATGCAAATGACGAATGAAAATGACATCATGATGAAGTGAACAGAATTAGTGCTCGAAGCTTAGCTCCATAAAATGATAGCAAATCTTTTGCTATAAAGTAAGCGTAGCTTAAAAAATGATATAGTTGTTGTGGAAGCGTACTCTAAAGTTATGCCTACGCTCTTGATATTTTCATCCTGCATTTGACAATGATTCGATTTGAATTTTGGCTTCGAAACTATCTTTCAAAGTTATTCGTGCACCTTACAGCTCATAATTTGCTTTGTAACGAGACCTCTCCTAACCAGTTAGGTCCCTGATCTGAAGTCCTGTTTGAACCTCTAATGATTCTTCTTTATTCCTTGATACTGTATAAACGGTATGTCCCACAAAAATTCGAACCCTGTTTTAGAAGGATTATTTGGCTAGAAATTAACTGCTTATGGTCTTCTTATGAGGGTATCACTGATACGGAGAAAAAAGTACTTGGTTCGGGTTTTTATGAGACATACTGTATAATAAGCTAAAGAAAGTAATTCATTCTCTAGGGGGCAAGACTTGAGAATAATTCACGGTTAGAATCTTCAAGAGCGGAAGTTTATGAGCGAGCTGTAGCATAGATACCGCAGTGATCTTTGCACATATTTATTGATGAAGGGTGCGACACACAGAGATACATACGGAGCTACTAGAGTATTAATACATATATAGGCGTTACTTCCATTCAACCGTAACCACGATACGATGATAAACCCATTTTTTTATTACAGAGTGGGGAGTCTTTAATTTCTGCGCTACGTTATTATAAAGAAGTGCACGAAGTTACAAACAAGCAAGCAAGCTACAAGATCATCGGAGTTTTAGTACTACTGTATGTATACTAAAGCCTCTTTGACTCGCTGGGTCATCTACATCGCAATGCGATTCCAATTCTTGCTGCTTATTTATCTTTTTCCCAGGGCGGCTAGTTTTCTACAGCACCCTGTACTCGGTTGGTTATTTTTATATGCAGTTTGTTTTTCATTCTCGGGTCTTTGTTCATTCTTTTAATTTTTATATAATTGCTTTTCAAGTTTTTCAGATCCGAAAAGCACGGGCATTTTCAAACATTTGTCACTCACAGAAGAAGCCCAATTCTTATTCAACCTTTTTGGTTCGAGGCCTACAGTTTTCTTTATCTGTCAAATTCATTAGAATAAAAACAGCGGGATGAAGCTGGCATCACTAGCCAGTTGAACTGATGTTTGGGTAGAAAATTATTCCTTTCGAATAGCCTATCCCATCCGTCCTCTGAAATCAGAGCATATTTTTCCATTTTTTCGTCTTGATGGATTCCGCTTTCTTCTCTATTCATTTCTTGGCCAAGGTCGGATCTCGGTGCAGGAGTTTTTTCCCTATAACTAAAAAATGTGAGCTCTCGAAGGATACTAAGAAAATTGAAGGTAAAACTGAAGCTTTACGTATTCCGATCTCGTAGCCGTGATACTACCAAAAATTCCTATGTAAGTGGTAATATTACGAGCTTTTTTGATGCTCATTTTGACCTTGTAATGATGCTGTCTCATTTCCAAAGAAATGTCCAAAGTTAAGTAAAAATAATTCCTTCACTTAAGTCCCAGTGAACCTTAACCACGGTACGATTCAAAAACTCTTGTTTAATTTCTAAGAAATGAGTTTTGAATTTTTGCCCTTTATGAAAGCGGAGGAGTGCGTCCGCCTATTAAAAAGCAAGGATACAAGAAAAACTGATCAGATATTTAGTATTATACAGATGGATAACACGCCGAGTTCACTTGTATATTTTTTGGATAATTTTTTATTTACGTGACATAGCAATAAGATGGAAGAAAATTTACCGGTCCAGATTCTCAGGTGCGCATTCTTAATCAGAAAAACTATGTCAGAACAGTTAATCCGTATCAGTGATACAGAAAATGTCATAACGTCACAAGAAATTTTCTGTCATATTTGAGGGCATTTGGACGCTAGTCATCGATGTTACTAGCATACGCATCCTGTCAAAAACGACGGGACTTACTACCTTAATTCTAGAATTGAATATTTTCTTAGTGACGCATGTCATGGGTCATAAATGTTTCTCATTGTTTCCTTTTAAATTAAATGCTCATACACAAACTACGTCAATCAACGAACATATATCGTATTTCATCAGGTTGAAGATTTAAAGAAATTTTCAATTCTTCACCTAGATTTTATAATTCTATAATTATGACATGACCCAAGCCTCCGCTCTTTTTTGTGTAGAGTTTTCAAGGGAAAGAGCCACGTGAAGCATTGGATATATATATACTGGTGTATACTGGTATACTGGTATCCTGTATACACCCTATATATATATATATATATATCAATTGGGTGTGTAAACAGGATACCAATAAACGCCTATAATTTTCTATAATTGCGCATTTACATGAATTGGGAGTACACTAAGCAAAGGGTTTCACAGAATTCAATTTAGTAGGGAATACTTTATCACGGTTAGTACTGGGGAGGGAATTAAATTGACCAAATAAAATCATTTTTGTTACATGCAGTGCAGTAAATATATTCTAGGAATTTTCTGGGACTGGTGCAAGAATTTGTTGTTAAGGGGTTTTCAAAATCCACTAGGTGATCCCTTGGCTAGACGTGTTGCTAGACCAGTGAATTGGTTTACTTTGTTCTTAGAGAGTATTAGTGTTGTGAAACTCGTGGCCTAATTTAGCACTGGACTTTACCGACACCAACTTAAGGGGATCCTAGACCATTGATTTATTATCCTGCCTTCTTGCTCTCTTGGAGTTGAATGAAATCCTTTAACAGCCCGAGTTGTTAAAGGACGAGTCACACCCTCCGTAGCGCGTTGTAGGGTGTACGGAGAGCTAAGTTTTGAAAAGATTCGAGATGTGTGCGACTCGTTCACTCGTCCAGACGATGTGTATGGCGGCAACATGTCGAATTAGTTAACAAGAAGGATTTAAACAAGAAAAAGGCATACCAACGGTTCCCCAATCTCTATAGACGTCGCCAAACTAATGATGCTTGCCATAGAACAACGAATGCAACTTAGATAACCTTACTAGCCGACCCTACGCAAATGGCATATATGTGATATAATTTCGTTAGGAATAATTATAGAAACTTTTCCGAGAGTTTATTTATCTTCCCGAGTTTTCGAGTTGTTATGCACAACTCGTTGTCAAGGGACAGAGCTTTTTAAAAGCGTGACGGATGAGGGGGAGTCGCATAACTAGAACACAAAAATATCATTTTTCAAGTAAAATGCGCAATTATTCAAAATTATAGGCGTTAACTGGTATCCTTTATACACCTCCTGTATATGTCCGAAGTTTTGCGCGGCTCTTTTTTTCTTGGGAATGTTCTTTGTAAAGAAAAGTGAAAGCAGGGACAGTAAAACTATAAAATCCAGCTGAAGAACTTTAAAATTTCCCTAAAAAATGAATCCTTGACGTAACCTATCTGGTAAACCAATGATACGTTTAACTATTTAGATTAGATGCATTAATCACGATACGATATCAGTGTCCTACCTACAACACTGCCGCATGTGACCCAGCCAGCGAGCAAGCGAGCGGTCCTGGGATGCTCTGTGGTGTCGCTGCCTGGCTCTTGCACACCTCATTTTAATTAATCTCTTCTTCCTTAATTAAAAGCCTTGCTTCGCTTTTGCATTCTTCCTAGGGCTAATCAGAGACTTTTTCAATGCCTATTGTCATTTTTTATTAATATAAACTATTGTAAAGTAAGTAAAATTTTCCAAAAATAAAGCGAGAAAAATGGAGTTGATGTATTCAATCTATGCGCCATGTTGAAATAAACTTGGACGAAAAGGATTTGATCAACGGTAGTGCGTAAGGTATGGATAGTAAAATTTTGCAGCACTTGTTATTTATAAATGTTTTATTTTTGATTGCTGTCTAGAAAGAAAAATGAAATAGTACTACAGTAAATGGTACAACAGGTAAGAAAAGGGGTTATCTTTCATTATTTCTTATAAATTATTGAAGGAGTGTTCCAAAAATAGACTGAATCGTAATCGAGGAAACGGAAATACAGAGGAGAAATATCTCCACATTAAATACGGGTTCATGGTTAATTCGTTTGGTTCTAAGTTGTGTCCTTCCTTCTTGAAAAGTGGAAAAGTATCTCGCGCTGCTTAGGGCTTATTTTTAAACGAACCATTTTACTACTTTTCTTTCTGATGGCAGAGTATGAAGCTTAATATTCCCACAAACAAGGAAAGCAAAATCTATAAGAAAAAAATTCATGAAGTTGTCAGCAAAGGTAAACATTTACCATGAAATAAAATAAAAAATTCCTGGCACTCTAATGTTTAAAGGTTATCGTATAATGTTAACTGAAATGTTGTACATCAGAATTGAAACGATGAGTAAGCTACTCTACAAGTCTTTTGTTTCATTATTGTCATGTGTTTTTGGCGCATTTGCTATGAAATGTAAAGTTAGCTCGAGCATCTCTTTGTTGTTTCGCATTGAATTGTTTAGTAGCTTCTCGATGTTCATTAGTAAATCTGTTGTGCCATTCCTGTTGATGAATTCTAGCAGCTTGTTCAATTGCAAAGTCACCACTTAATAAGGAATTTTAATTAATAGTTCTAAATGATTTACGTATGATTAATATTTAATAGAACGTAGTACTTCACGAGGACGGTATTGTGGATACCAAAATGCAGTTTTCAGAGGCATGGTATTTATTAACGTTTAATTCACGATTGCTCATTAGAGACAACAATAAAATGGTATGATAGGTACAAAAATAAATTTTATTTCATTATTTTCTGTGAGTCATTGAAGAAGCATCAGAGAAGTAGGAGAGATGCACGGAACTGGAACCGAATTGGGACGGTCGGGCGGACGGACACGCCTTCTATTGTACAGTAGTTTAGATTTACGGATGTATCTGAGGCTGAGAAGCATTCGGACCCATTCACATATGTAGGCCTGGGGGCCTAGCTCATTTTCTGAGTTTGAACATGAAATTTTATTCAGGAACTTTATTATTTTACTCGCGCATGTCGTAAACTGCAAGAATATTTTAGGTTAAAGAATAAAGTTGATTTGATGGTAAAATATATTCTCGTATGTATTTATTTGTGCCGTAAATATTGAGAAACTTGAAAAATAAGTCAAGTAAAAAGAATATATATCACGGGAATAGATCATTTGTAAAAACGCGGAAGGTAACAACTTGATTTATGAAGGAATCTTTTTTGTTGTCTCATTTCTTAACATTTTGATGATAGTTTACGAATTAAATGTAATTTACCCTAAAATAGATTTCAAGTTATGAGTGAAACAAAAGCTTCCGGACAAAAACCGTAAATATATTCTTGCTCACCAGAGACCATTTCGCGAGAATCCAACACCATCAAAATACACGAATTCTAAAAACTTGTCAACGTATTTTTGAATCAGCTTTAAGGTTTTAAGAGGTTTAGAGCTCCCAGACCATACGTCGAGGGTCGGTGGGAGATCATTTACCTCCCATGGACCTCATTTGAGTTGCACTGACCACGATGTAAACAAGTCTCTCGAGACCTCCTGAGTAGCGGGGCGCGTCTGCCGGACGTGGTGTAGAGCACAGCAGCGTGGGCGGGTAATACGCTCCTTTGTACAGACGACTTGGCGTATTAGAGCCTTATTAAATGCCCCAAACGCTGGCGGACACGAGCGCTACAAAGGTTAAGCTTGAGATTACGAGACAAAGATGGATCGGACATCTCCTGCCTGGGCTTGTCATAACACAGCTTTCTTCTCGCGACGGATTACAGGCTTCGGAAATCAGTCAAGGAGAAAATATCAATCGTGTGTTCGTCGCTAACCTGCAGGTCGTAAGACGACGCTCCGATACAAATGATCTTTTGTTCATACCCCCGCTACTATTGTGTAAGAGATAATTTTGCATTCCAAGAGCAGTGGGTAATCTTCGTTTATCCGTGTTATGGAAGACCGTATGATTTCACATAAAATGGGGCGATAGAATGGCATCTTCAGTTCAATAGTTACATATCTACTTGTTCAGTAGAAATAAACGGAATAATTTGCTTTCAGTGGGAGTAAATTTTCAACAACATAGGTATGTAAAATTGAAAATATTCATTTTTGCATGCGAGATGTACGTTGATGAGTGTTTACAAATATTTTACGTATGTGGAAAGTACCTCATTAGGTGTTTGATGGAGAATACCGTATTTGATGCAGCGTTATACATACGTGCTCGGTTCTCAGTTTCACCATCAAAATTTGAAGTAGCACTTTAACCACGTTACCACATTATTTAACCTAGGATACTGCGCATTTAAAAAAATAGTCCCTCACTAAAAATAGATTGTCTTATCATCTCAGTTGAGGACTTTGCTACGAAAGATTCATTTTTCAATTGCTCAGAAATTCAGATTTGCACTAAAGTTTTTGTTTACTCTAAGCCAACAGGTTCCATTAAAGAGTTTCAATAAAGAATAAAGAGTTTCCATTCAAGAGTTTGAGAAGGAAGATGAGAACACACTGGTCACAACCTCGTCGAACTGGCAGCCTTCACAAGTTCAATCACAACCCAGACCAACAAAACAAAATCCACTCTTTTTGTCCAGGAACAAAACAGAGCTTCTTTTAAATCACCCGACTCGGTGGACTCGACAGACCTGCGGCTGATATAAACAAAGCAGTGCCCACAGGGCAGTGAAGTACCAGAGGGAGAAGTACTTAAAAGAGAGACAAGCGTGACTGATTTACAGAGGTGCAGACGCAAAACAGACCGGGATCTGCGGCGCGCTGGGACCGGCCGCCTTCGGTTTCAGCCTCCCTGCCACACGGGGTCTTGTCGAAATGTCGAGATTTCCAAGAAATACAGCTAAAGTTAACGCTTTTCTAATTTTACTCTGGAAATTACTTGGGGTATGGCGGGCTGTGGGCGTTCTTTACATCGTCGTGATGTCACTGCCATTTCAATGCGTCTGTGGGAGATATTTTTTCCGACGCTTCCTTGTGTCTGGTAACATTATTTACGGTAATATGTAAAGTGACGTCAGTTTGGTCAGATGAAGTATCAGTTTAGTTTCTTCGAAGTACGATCATTTCAAACTTGATGCAGTAAACTGAGAGCCATACTCATTCTATATGAACAGCGAATAAAAGTTACATACCCTAAGATTCAGCAATTGCGGAATTTGTTTTATTCATTTGATAAGAATTAATTTCTTTTTTTTACATTCCCTACGCAATGTTGTAACATGTAAAACAATGTAGAGTTTTATGTGGGAAAAAAATTGTACAAATGCAAATAGCCTTTCGTGGATCACAGCCTGGGTTGAAGCCTGGGTTATTTGTGTTTTAAATTACTACAGTACGCTGCTCTCTATAGTGAAATCATTGCTAAAAAATTTAAGGCTGAAAATGAATAATATTGATGTAATTTTTCCTAGTGAAGTTATCGCCATAGGACCGAATGGACACAAATTTGTTTCATTTTTTCAGTTGGACCCAAATTTCTAAGAACTGATCATCTGCACCCAAATTTTAAGAACTCATCAGTTGCACCCAAATTTTTAAAAACTCATCAGATGCACCCAAATTTTTAAGAACTCATCAGTTGTTCCCAAATTTTTAAGAATTCATCAGTTGCACCCAAATTGTTAAAAACTCATCAGTTACATCCAAATTTTTAAGAACTGATCAGTTGCAACCGAATTTTTAAGAACTGATCAGTTGTACCCAAATTTTTAAGAACTGATCAGTTGCAACAAAATTTATAAGAAATGATCAGTTGCACCCAAATTATTAACTCATCAGTTGCCCAAAATTTTTAAGAACTGATCAGCTGCACCCAAATTTATAAGAACTCCTCTGTTGTACACAAATTTTTTAAAACTCATCGGTTGCACCCTAAGTTTTAAGAACTCATCAGATGCACCCGAATTGTTAAAAATTCATAAGTTGCATCCAAATTTTTAAGAACTGATCAGCTGCACACACAGGAGTCCTGACACTGACCTCCGTGCGTGATGAGTCCTAAAGCATCCTTCGCGTAATTATTTCCTCTGACGTCAAAACAATTGGTTTGCAGGTACAGCAAATTGGTGTTAGGGTGAATGGGGAACTCGCTCATATACTGACACAGAAAATAATAAAAATTAAATTAAACAGACAAATTTGCCAGCCAGATTATCGCACTGAATTGATATGAATTGAAGAACGATCTGATATCGAACGAAAAAATCATAATTTCGAAAATGAAAATAGAAGTTTAACGGTAGAGGCACGACAGAACTACACGTTTCTTTTCAAATTTGCTGCCGTGCTTTCCACGTTCAATCAATTGCAGGAAAGAAGGTCGTTTTGAAGTACAAATTCAACGGTTGATTGTGCACACGAGCACAGTGCCGTCTGGCCGCTCCCTGTCCACACGACGCACACCGCTGCGCTGGGGCTCTCTTACGCAGTGCATGTCTTAAGAGCTGTTGACATCAGGTTCCGAGTTCTTAAATTCAGTAATTCAGCATATGTGCTCCTGACCCTGCAAAATAGATGTGCTCTTGACTCTACAAAATAGATGCATTCGTGACTCTCCAAAATAGATGTGCTTTTGACTCTCTAAAATAGATGTGCTCGTGACTCTCCAATAGATGTGCTCTTGACTCTCCAAAATAGATGTGCTCTTGACTATACAAAATTGATGTGCTCTAATCTATAGAGTACAAATTTCAAATTCATGCCAAGAATCCACCACTCCGGGCGAGAGCAGCCTAAAATGAGAGGATGAATGACGTGTGAGCTAAGAAAGCTTGAGCATAACCTAAATTATGAGTGAGCGCTACGGTTAAATTCACCGAAAAAATGTAAAATCCTAAGCTCCTCATTTACAATCAAAGCCAGAACGAATATTTTTTCTTCAAAAATGTACGATTGGAGTTTTTTCTGTTTTTCCGTACGGATACGATTACGTTATGTCTTAAACTCATTGGTTAACATCCATGCTTGCGTCATCAGTTTGAAGAACAAATTATTGACGATGCGTCATCCAACGTCGTGTTTCTCACTCGCATGCTCTGGAAAAATAGTTTTAGCTCTTTCTCTTGCTTGAAAGATTCAGCATAAATGAAAATGTAAAATACTTCGGAAAACTTCCATTTACCAACCTAATATCGCCTACACATGCGTCAACCCTCATGACATATATTCAAGCATTCATGATGCCTAAAACATACTTTGTATGCTTTCCTTTCATCTGTCACGGCTCGGATTTCGTGCGTCCACACATTGATTTATTCTCGCGTACTCACACTTGAAGTCGAACTATTTCCGACGAAACGAACTTTCAGTGCTTGCTTACCTTTGACTAGTCAGTACTTCCCATTCATCTTGTCAACAATATAAATTTAACCCAAGTACGTACTATATATGCTGCTGATTTACCTCTTTGTTACGTTTCTGCACCCCTGATCTTTATCTTTGTTCGTGTCTTCATTTGCTCGAGAAGTTCTACCTTTCGTTCGTGCTTATTTTTGTAGCATTTGTGTTAATCCGGTGACGTCCCTGGCGAGTAGCATCAGTCAGCCAAAGCTGTATCATGATTTTATTTAAGGTCTGATTTTTGGTACTTATCCAATAAAACACTCGTCATCAAATAAACATTTTGACTGTCCCGGACCAAAAATATTGGAAAGCTGGTCTTAAATTCCGAGGGATAATCTTTTCTTTAAAAAAAGATTGAAGTTTATGCACACAACATTTTTCCTGAATTTTCTTGTACAATTCGTTGCTAAAGAACTTTATTTAATTTTCCTACAGAACCAGGTTTAACTTTAAAAGTTTTTGAATAAATGAACCACACGCTACAGCTCATTTACTATGAAAACATGGTTTGTCTTTGAGCTATGAAAATATAATTTTTAATGAAAACATAGCACCATGAAAAATATTCGGGTTCCATAATTTTGCGAAAGGAAAAGTGCAATGTAGAATTTGAATTTTCACACTAAGTTCTCAAGAAACGTGGAGAAAAACGAACAAGCTCTGTAGAGTAGTTCACCCCACTGGTTTCTGTGAGCGAATGAAAATAAACGTACGTATACTTATTTTCAACAGGCATGTCGAGACCATAGAGTCGTTCAAAATCCTCTTCGACTAGTGTTGTGTACATATATTCTCGACTTGCATGTGAAGAATGCTGGTTAGCGTACAGCTCCCAGCTGACTATTATGTGGTTGACTTCTTATCGACTGCGTCATCAAATTGGCAAGTGAGATGAAATTTCTCCCCCTTGCAGTGTGATAGGAACGCTCTGGATAATTTGAGATATATCGTGTAATCCTGTTTTTTAATTCCTGTTACAATCGTTCGTTAGCAGCAGCCTGAAACGGAAACTGCCTACCTGTGAATGCAGAAGCCATGCTAATCTCGTGTTTTAAAAAACGCAATACTTGAAAAAATTGTTAAAGCTGTCGTATAAAAAACAGGAATCCACGGCTACTTAAATCTTTTGAAGTACTTTTTCCCATTAGTGATGTAGATTGAGCACAGTAGTGCGATCGACATGAGATGACAAATAATAAATAGAAGACTTTGAAAAGACACTACAATACTATTGAGCCCAAGTAACGTGAAGCTTTTAGAGGACTAATACATGCATAAATATTCTTACGATTTGTGGTGTACGACCACGGAATATCAACACCGCTGCAGCGCGCCAGAGTCAAGATCCACGAGCTAAAGAATGGCAGAAAGAAAGCAGTGACGATGTGGGCTCGGTCGCTGTATTTTTTCTTAAAGGAGACGCATTGTTTTCTCGGTTTCGTATAATTTTCGATTAGACATGCCAGGGAAGACGCGGCACCTGCAGAGCTCCGTCTGACTGTCCCTCCAGAAAATGTCAAGTCCTCGTCGCACTTCTGTCTTCATTACCAACGTTGGAATTCTCGAATGTTTCATTTATAACCTTTTTTTGGGTTTGAGACCCACCTTAATATTCCAGAGAGTTTCGACGTAGATTTGTGATTATTTTCACCCCTATGAGACAAGGGTAATTTTGTTGGTGAATATCACCGAGAATGAAGTAGTTGTACGAGTGGTTTTCCGCAAGGATTAGTAAAGGAGGGTTTTCTTATCGATGGTACGCGAATGTGCTCCATGCTTGTTACCTAAGAATTACATACGTTTGAGTATCAACACCCTATTTTTTACTGCAATATTACCATTTAGCGTTACGCCAAATTTTGTATCATTTCTGGGAAAGTATGACATTCAAACGACCTATATTTTAGATACGTTTGAGGCCGCCGCTATGCGGTAGTAATTGCGGTGTCGCGAACAGATAAAAATGTCTCGCAAACGAGCAAAGTGACACAGATAGTACGAGAAATAAAGTACGAAGTAAAATAAGCAAATCGAATAAGACATTCCTTGGTCCTAAGGTGGCTTCAATCAGTTCCTCATGACCTGTTCGAAAATTATGAAAGAATGACTGCAATTCACTAAACGTAGTGAAAGATCGCCTGGTGATGTGGTTTTAAGTTGAGTGTAACATATGTTGGCTTGAATTTTATAGCAGCACGAGTCTCGAACATTTGATATATTATTTTGGACGTTTCTAACACAACATTTAATGCAGAAATCAACACATCTCCTTTGCAATTAAAACAAGCGTCTTTTTCTCACAAAAGAACGTGTGAGACAAGAAGTAAGCAGACACGGTTCAATACTGAACGAGGAGCATGTGAAATTAAATCAGCACCTTTGTGTGCCTTTTGTTAAGGGTTAGCATTTAAGGAGGTAAAAACAACGCAGTCACAAAGGCCTGGCGGACCAGCAGTCATTTGTAAGGATCGGTTTGGCCATCAATCAGCGAGGGTTCATTACCTCACCACAAGGACCCCAGTCCTGAGGTAGGGTCCGCTGAGGCGTGAGCGAGCGTCTCAGAGGACTAGCGCGGTGTTCTCACTCGGAATGAAGTGCAAAACTGACGCGGTAAGTTCATCCCGGCCGCATTAATGAGCAATTCGTAAGACGAGGTCAAAAATTGGGACGGGGACTCGAGTGTTGTGTTTCGGAATAAACGATCATCTTCTTTTGCGTTCTCGCGTGAAATGAAATGCGAAATCAGAGAGTGGTTTTCCGTTTTTTTTGTATTGATGAACTATTCGTAGGATGAAGTCAAAAATTGTGACTGGAATTCGCATTTCATTTCGGAATGAACGACCCTTTTCCATACTTTTTTTAGTGTTCTCGTTCTGAATTTATTTCAAAATTACTGCGTTGCGTGCATTCCATTTGATTTGGATGAACAATTCGTAAAATGTGTTAAAATATTCGAGCTTAACTCACGTTGTATTCAGGAATAAGCGATAATTTTTCTTTATTCTTTTGAGGACTCGCGTGATATTTAATGCAAAATTAGAGTGTTACATTCATTCTGTGTGCATTGATGAGTGATTCGTACGATGACAAAAATTTGGAAGTCAGAAGACAAGGTTAGTGAGGGGGGAGANCTGGGGCTAGGGTGTCTGATTAATCGTATATATCGGTTTTCTGATCCTGTGATTGAAATTGTTCCATTGAGGGGGCCTAAATTTTTAACAAATGATGCACTGATGGTAGTTTTGCAATCAGTGAGCTAAGGCTTTACTGAGCTGCTATCACCACGTCCTAGAGAGCCGGATGCTACAATGACACTTAATTGACCTACAATAGTTTATGCTCCTGCACTTGCAATGCATTAATTTTGGTTCAGTTCAAGTCTAATCAAGAGCGCGTCACTAAGCTAAAACAGGAGTACGTCTACTAAAGAACTTTTTTGTCACTACTGAATAAAAATAGTACGGGACAGTTCGTAGAATTTTTTTAATGAGATACACATACACTGCGAGTTAAATCATTTGGATTAACGAGGCAAAATAAGTCGTATGGAATTTAAATCACAGTAGATAAATGAGTAACTAAGCACACGATACTAAACTGAGGTTTACAGAAGTATGCGAAACTGAAACATAACTTTGGGTATGGTCGTAATAAGCACAAGGTAAATTATAATATTATTCAGTGTTCAAGGCGCTCGAGCGAGACAACCTCAGAAGAAAGCTTTTAATTGTTTCCGTTAATTATTAACAGCGTTGAAAAAACTGTTGATCACTTTCAATAATGAGACCAAACTGATGATGTTGAGGGGATGTTGTTCTGTAAATTAAACTGTAAAATCATTGGAGTGTACATGTAATGCTGAAGTGGAATCATTCGAGAGTGTACAGTGCAGAAAATGATTGCCAAATACGGGTTGTTACCACAGTGCACACTAGCAAACTGCAATTATCAATGCGCAATGTTTTGCTTAATTAAAAGCACCTCATGTACGATTAAAAACAACCACGAGCTCGTTTTCACTTGAAGATGGATCAGTAGCAGTGAATGTTGGTAGAGAAGCTTAATTTCTCAAAATTGATTTAGGAAGTTATGAAAGAAAAGAGTTGACATCCTGGCGCTTCGAGTCAAATGCTCCGCTCGTATGATGCACATGAAATTACTTTGATGCTTACGTTCGATCACCGTCAAGAAATCGAGTGTTGGTTGGGCAGCTTAGAACTTTTGCTGACGTATTTCTACTGATAATGAATAGTAAATTTATAACTTAAATACATGGCGCAAATGCACTGGCATTGCGAACGTGAATATGACAGATGTGATGTAAGATATGAGTGCGGCATGATTGCGTTTTGATTTATTTCCATGGGAACGCAGGGGAAATGCTCGGGAGGCCAAAGCGCTTACATCAAGTTTTATTTTTCATCATTTACATCTGTAGTGCAGACGACTATATTGGAAAGTTAGGACAATCATGGTTCAGTTTTTGTTCGAAATTTGCAACAATACTTTAGGCGTGTCTCTTCGACGTGTGATGCTTTTTACGTCGTTGTGTATTTTGATTAGTGAATCCTCGCGAATGGAATATCTATTTGAAAAACAGGTAGATGACCTTCTTTGAAAGTATGGGAAACGGACGACGGTGGCCTCCAGCACATTAATTTCCAGTCCACGATTTGTTTCTGCGGTTGTGACTTCTGTTGGAGCCGTGTAACTATGAAGTCTGTTTTGCTTTTGTAAATTGTTCCGTAGTATTTTATAGTTTTTCTAAAAAATTGGAAAAATCATTTTGTTTCGTTTGAAGTTTGATTGGCTTATCTAAACAGTATTATCGAGTTCGCCTTTTTTCAATTCAACTTGAAAACGGGTAAATTTACTACAGAATGAAGCGCAAACAAAGTAAAATTTACTTCCTTGATATAAAACGGAACTTTATCGAAGATCGAAGCGAACCTTCATTCGTGTCTTTGGTACTGGGCTCACAAAGGAAGGAATAAAAAGAGCTAGTATTTTTTTAATGAATAATACATAATTAACGTAGTTATGTTGCAAAGTAATTTGAAAACGAGAATAAGCATATTAAGCCAACACTCGTAAGCGGTAAGAATGACGCTTTTTTCGGAAAAACAGACCTTGCAAAAGCAAAAAGTTTCGTGTAGAACTTGTCCCGGCTCATAGAGAACTGAAGCAACGGACTGACGAAAGTCTGCGGTAGTCGCTCGATTATTTTCAGAAATTCACAGAACTTTTCGAGCTATTACGGTTTTTGTACGAGTTCCTCATCCGTGATCGATCTTATTTTCTTCTATTACAGCCTGATGGTGGGCTTATTTGGTCAACCTGTAAGAGTTAGGATAGCACTGAATTTTTTTCTTAGGAAGGCAACAAAATTACTAGCAGTTTTCGACTACCAACTTACTGATTTTAAAAGGACGTATTAAATCCGTTTTAATTTTCGCCTACAAATTACTGATTTCAACAAAGCATGTACAATAGATGGCATGTTTTGACTATAAACTTATTGATTTCAGGACGACGAAAAAATAAATAGCAGTTTTTCATTGCTAAGTTAATGATTTTCATTTTCAATTAGATATTTTCGCTGTGAAACTGCAGTATTCATATCACGGGTACTAAACTTCGTCTAAAAAATGCAACAGAGCTAAAAAATATATGATAGTGATGATTTTTAATGGTACAACACAGGGTTGAACTAAAATACTCTACATTCATATTAATTTTGAGCTAAAAACCTTGAAAAAACATATTTCACACAAATAATTATTTCAATGACAATTAAAGCACGCACAAAGGCTTTCATTGCAGTGAATAGAAAATTGTAGCTCCGGTAGAGTTGAGAGCAATTTCCACTTCATCAAGTGCAACTGAGAATGAAAAGGCGCGACAGTAAGTTCAACTGAAGGGCGCACGGGCACAATAATTTATTATTGTAATTTTTCACACTCCAACTTTCACCCGCTCAATAATATAAAAATTTTGAGCCAGTCGCTCCATATCCGTGTAAAATAAACGAAAGAAAAAACTCAATTTCTCAACCTTTCCGACGTTCCTCGTCTGAACTTAACATCACCACTGATTGTATTTAGCATCTCACGCGGGTGCAGGTCTTCTGGAAAACGTTTCCGAGCGTAATTTTGCCCTGAAATTTGCAGTCACTTTTATGTTGAAGCGGCGCATGCGCCACCGCATACATTGTTCACCAAGTCAATACCGAAAAATGAAATCGATCACCACTTCGTCCGGGCGATTAACTGTACGGATATCAGAGCGATGCTTGTAGCTGTTCCGCCATTACGACACCGCATCCCATTCGCTGTAGATCGAAAATACATTCGTTTGTTTCAAATCACTCCTGCACGATGCTAAATTTTATTCACCGATGCACCACCTTTGTTAGAGTGGGAAACATGTAATTTTATTCATATCATCACACCACCCTATGCAAATGTGAACTGTTGTGCCCCGCACTTTGTTGCGTCGGTTTTGATGTGTAATTAGCTTATGCCATGACAACGGATCATTAAAATCTATTAATACTTGGAAATAGAGGACAACTACTTTAATACTGAGCAGATGTTCATAGTAAAATGTCGAGACTGATTGCGTTCCTCCTGTCAGAAATTTGTGAGGATGAATCAAAATAGAAATTTGCTGAAGCCTTTTTCTAGCACGAAAAGTGTATGGTTAAATTCTCCTCATCAGGTACACTCGACGTGTTGCGTCCAACACAGCATCAGGAAGAGCAGATGGTACGAGTACTGCAAAGATTTTAATGGAGTGATCGAATTAGCAACGCTGGAAATAACTTCTCTATCTTACTGTCGATTACTAAAAGCTGAATCTACGATACCGGGCCAAATTGGATTACTTAATCTCGTTAAAAAAGCGGTGTATATATTTTTCCGTCATTATTGCGTATGGGTTTGTAAGAATCGTGGATCAATGCGATTGGCACGCAAAATTTAGATCTATTTGTCCGGGGAAATTTGCATTTTTAATCAAGTCCGAAATGCATCACTGGGTTTTCGAATTTTTATGCGAAGATATCACTTCATGACGCGGAGTGAGAATTGAAGTGACATGTGGCTGCATTACTTTCAGTGTAACTTTGGGTTACGTAAGAACAGTGTTTGGGAAAACCATCAGTATTTCGCGAGATCGACTGATGCTGGGCGGGTTTCTTTGATAACTCAAAAATATCCGATCCTTTCAAACTGCCACCACGTGCTCGCACGAAGCCGATTGAAATGACAGTGATATTAACGTCTGTGAATTCGTTCACGGAAATAAATTTGTATACGAGTGCAAGAAAAGGCGTAATACTTTAGTCACCGTCACAAACAGGGTCTTCACGATATATGTGCTCATCGGTGTCACCGGTATCAGGTTGATTCATATACTAGGTATATATGTGATAAGCATCAAGGAGCTCAACTATGATGGTCACAACAGATAAAAGAAAACGGCATAATTGATACATGAAATTTGGATAGAATAAAACTGCATCATTGATGCCAGAAATTAAGAGAGAATAAAACGGTATCATTGATGCAGGAAATTTCGATTTAACAAAACGGTATCATTGATATAAAATTACTAATATTCGAAGTCTCTCTGCACATTTTTCGAGAACATCTTTAATACTGAGCAGCATGGATTTCACATTTTCCTCTCATCTTTAAAATGATTTTCACAAAAATATATGAACATCCATGCAATCTTTATTTCTGCCTTCGTCTTTGAGATTAAGATTTGAGATTAGGATTTCATCTACACTGCAAAGCGGGGAAATAATTATTTATTTTTTATTTTGTCTGAATATCGGTGTACTTAATTTAAGTTTAATAATTATTTTCCTAGACTCATTTAGCGCTTTTCACCTTCGCAAGTAGCGTAAGTATTTACTGTTTGTACAGGGTGGGCATAAAATGTTTCTAGTTTTAATTGATTCGATATACAGTGCTTTGAATCAAAGAGCAAATGTGTACATACTCGCACATTATCAAGCTGTGTGAATTATTTCCAGTTGGTTCTCTCAGGCTTCAAAAATTACTTTCAAGTTTCTTTTTAAGTTATACACAAACAATATTTTCTTCATCTTCATTGCCTCACCCTGATCTTTACACTCAGCTTCCCAATGAATCAATGTAGATTTTCGTGAATGTTTTCACCAGAGTAGCAGCAAAATTCCAGCAATGAAAAATAAACAATAAATATTATAAATTGTCCGTGCGATACTGCCGCACAAAACCTCGTCGGAAAAAGTCAGGAAAGAACCGGCTTTACATAATAAAAACCAGTGGGATGCTGGATAGCGACATCGGGAGGTCCGCATTGTTTGTGTTGTGTTCAGGCGTCGCGTGACACGACACAAGTCAGGTTTATTTTCTCAACATTGTCTACACGACAAACAACGATCGTGGACCTAAAAAAATCCTGGCGAAGTCCCCGGCCGGGCAATTAGAGCCTATTATCTCAGATAGTTTCAATTAAGCAAGCAAACAGAGGACAGCCGGAGCTCGGCCAACCGCTCTGTGAAGACTATGATGGAGCACCGAGACGGGGCCGTCTCAGTCTATGGGACCTGCGTGGAATCTTGCCTTTATGGCATGTTTCCGAGGAAGGTTAACTAGGCTTACACAATTCATTTTTAGGCAACATGTTTACCCGCGA
Source organism: Orchestia grillus (assembly GCA_014899125.1). Classification (NCBI taxonomy): domain Eukaryota; kingdom Metazoa; phylum Arthropoda; class Malacostraca; order Amphipoda; family Talitridae; genus Orchestia; species Orchestia grillus. The sequence goes on along the minus strand of VOMN01131953.1, from coordinate 31,113 downwards.
GGATACACTAAGCAGGACAAGCGCGTCACCAATTCTGGGGTATCGTCTTGACCAAGGTAACGTACATGGACATCCTTGCGCAGATAGTCTTCGAGTATCGTGTTTACAAGACAAGATCTACTGAACATATCGACTTTTAAAGATCACTACTGAGCAGCTCTTACTCAAGGCAAGGTACATTGAACATACAAATTTAGAAAGATCGTCTATGAGTAGCACGTGTGCAAGGTAGTGTCTGCTAAATGTACGGGCTTTGAAAGAGCATATTTTTGAGGCATGTTTACATAGGCGAGATCTGGTGAAAATACTGATTTGTAATATTATTTCTAAGTAATCAGTTAGTCAAGCCTAACTTACTGCACGGAACTGCATAGGAAGATCAATTTTGAAAAGAATATCGATTAGATTAACCTTCAAACAGGGATGAAAAAGGGAAACTTGAATTGGCGACTTGCATGAAAGAAAATTTTCACCAGCAGGAGAAAATCAGGATCATTTCAGAGTAACTAGCTTAGTATATATATACACACATTTGAATAAAAATTAAATTGCGAAGCATATTCTCAAAGTTGGCATTGATAATTACGTTACGTTTGATGATTGCATTATCTTTAATGATTGCACTACCTACTTATAAAATGAGAGGCGGCAATCGTTTAAGAATCAATCTGTGAAAAAATGCATTGAATATAGAGAAGAAAAATTTAACTTTATATGTGATGAAAGTAACTTTTCTCGCCTGAAAAAATCGATAAACTTTGATCTTAAATTAGAATTTACCTTCATACCAATGAGTGAATATATTCAACGGTTATATTTCAGAAAATGCGTAGAATTGTTTCCAAAGATAGGAAATTTAATGCATGCTTACGGTATGGATCAGTGAATCCTAAACTTCGGGGGAATCAATACATAAAAAAGAAATAGAAAACAGAAAAAAGTAAATAGAAAAAGTAACACATGCTTTCAGGATGATTAAATGAATTACAGACAACGAGTTGGAGCTTTAAATTTATTATGAGAAATCAAAGCAAATTACTTAGGTTAAATTTTCGCCCGAGAGAGCTAGATGTTTTCGATTGAATTTAAAGATAGATACACAATGTTTACTACAACAGAGGGTACGCGGACTGTTTTAAAAACTATTGGTGACGAGGAAATGAGAAGCAGTGTCTCAAATCGAGCAGACGACCGCAATATTACCATAAAACTGATGAGGTGCCATAAGCTAGAAATTGTGTTCCATGAGCTAGAAATGATGTGCCATGAACTAGAATTGATGTGCCATGAACTAGAAATTAGCACTAAAGCCGACATGAACACTGAAATGTGAGTCAAAATGACTCTTTAATTTTGATCCCTTCATCCGTCAAGTTATAACAAATGAACTGTGAACGCTTCATAAATTTGGAAGTAGACAACGAGTGTTTGTCAGCGCTCGAAAGATAGAGACGATCTGATGCAAGTAGGTATGACGAAAATTTATAAGTCGCTGGTTGAAATATAAGTATCTAATGGATAGCTTTCAGATTATTGCGAAAATAGATCTCGCCAAGGTACTAATAGAACCATTTACATATTTCATGAACTGAATGTACTAATAGAACCATTCATATATTTCATGAACCGAAGGTATTAATAGAACCATCGGTATGTTTAGCAAAATGAAGATCCTACCATCGTAAGGGTCATGTACATAGAAACGCTCAATACGCTTACGAGCATAAGTTTGACTGAAACTCACAATGATATCAGAAAAATATCAACACCGACTCCAAAAAAAAAAAGAAATCGAAAATTCATCACTCTCAATGCATGACGTGTGCGTTGGCGAATAATACACAAGGGCAAAATAAAGGACGTATTCAGAGCCACACGTATTATGTGAAGGCATCCGACTTACCAGTTCATTGCAGTGCATAATTTTCGTATCCCTAAACGAGAAATTGAAAATTATGCTCCGTATCACTCACATAGTCTGTTCTTAGCAGAATTGTAGCTTTTAAGAAATAAACGTGAAGTAAATAATGTGAAATAATGGAGGTAAGAACCGCACTGAAGCGGATAAACAAGCCGAGAACTTGGATCATATATGGTCACTTTTATAATATGGAGAAATATTTATGTTAGAAAGAAAACTAGGACTAGAAAATGACGAAAAGTATTCAGAATTCGTTGGAGCTTTGAAAGTTCTCCTCCAATAAAGTTTACTTCGTCAAAACGAAGAATAAACCTTTTGTCATTTGAAATTTCATTCATTTCTCTTTTTACTGCATTTTTTTCGTAGACTTTTTTATCTTAGGGTACGTGTGAAACTGAAAGTTTTATTAGCTAGGAATTTAAATTAAAATAAATAACAAATGTGTGGTTCAACTTTTCATGTCTTACTTTCACAATTCACAATCAGAAATTATAGGTGAGTTGAACCACAGTTTAAGTCCTAGTAGGTAATTTTTATATTGTCATATTTAAGAAACATGCTCTTACTCAGGAATTATACTGTGACTGCCAGGATTTATCCGATTTTAAATATAGAGTTTAAAGCTTCGATTAATCCTCGCTCGCTTGCTTATAAATATTTTCCAAGGTTATATGGCGGCTTTCATCTTGTACGTGAAATAGAGCCTTGCCTGCTGGGAGAAATAATGACTTCTATCTAACAGTATAAATGAATAGCAACAGTACTTTATATTATCTCACGACTTGAAATCTTCGCTGTGAACTAAAAAATTACCTTAAAAAATCTACGGTTTTCGGTACACACATTTAACTTACTCGTGCGGGCTGACATCGTTTTGCGGTCAGATGAGAATCCGCCCAAAATTGAACTTCGTAATCACATTTAGGAATTACGACTTAGATTAAGTAAAGTAAATTAGAGTCTCGAAGCTAATAGCTCGTATATAGCCCTTGTGATATAAGATGGAATAGTTCTTATGAAATGACAAACATGGTTCACAATAATTCACAATTCACGTTGGATTCACTTTACATGAATAAATTTGTTCGGCATATTTATACAGAACCAACTGTAAGGGAACCTGCAGGCTTATGCTGAAAATCTGTGCTCGGAAATAAATTATTTAAAATTTTAATAAGTGCATTCAATCCCAACTAACTCTCTGTACTCACTAATTTTATTTCAATGAAACCATCACTATATTGATGTAAATTGATAAATCGAAACGAAACCCTTCGAGATCATCTTCCACGAACTTACTGATTCCTGATTATTCCACAAATTGCTCATATTTTGCATACGATTGTCATATATTTAAATGTTGCATATTATTTCTCGAGTACTGAATGAAGTGGATTTATAGCATAAAATAATTTCACACCCACGCTAGAATAAAAATCGAAAGAACTCCATCAGCTTATGAAAAAATTTTGATTTTTATACAAATATTGGAATGACTATTTGCTGCAACCCAAGTTTTTGTGTGAGCGAACAGTTTCAAACTTCGATTCTAACTTGGCGCTATGTTTTCTTCTAACTACCTAAGCCTTGTATTAGGGAAAACTTGCATGGATTTTTTTATCCCTTTTTTCTATTTTAGAGGAAGACTTATGCCACATAAAATCTAGAACGTAGGCAAAAAAAAAACTATGCATCAGTAAATTTTGATACCAAAATTTAATCATTTAAAAATTTCACCGAAAACTATCCTTGAGAAATGAACTAATAAACCCTATCAAAATGATTTTTTCTGCATAGATTTCAAACAAAATTTACCCTTACTACTGGAGGCACATTTTCGGTTCGATTTTCCTTAAAATGTCGCTGGAAGACATGTGTGCGAGGTAATCATTATAATCAGTGATGGCAGGGAAGAGCAGAGCACCCCCCTCACATGGGCGGCGATACAAGGTCCCTTATGCCTACGACTCCAGCCTCATCTAATGTAGAGGAGATTTTTTAGGATCTTCTCTTTTGAAACAGAACAGTGTTTTATGGAACTTCTTCTTTTGATGCAAAAGAAAAATGTTTTTAGGATTTATTTTTTTAAATAGATATTTTAATTTTTTTTCTGAAATTGAATAGAATTTCTTAGGATCTCTTCTTCTGAAACAAAATAAATTTCGTTAAAATATTTCTTCTTAAAAATATCAAATTGTTTTATAATCTTCTCCTCTAAAATAAAATGGATATTTTAGAATTCATTATGTAGAATTCTTTCTTCAAGGCAAAAAGCTTCAACGTGTAAAATATTTAACAAAAAATTGTTATGAGTGGTCATGTGTTCTTATCGGTAAGCACATGTTAATCTTTACTAACATTTCAACATTGGAAGAACATAAGCGAGATGTATTCGGAAAATTAGGATTTAAATCCACGCACCAGTTGTGCACAGTTAAAAAAGCGAAATTGTCGTTTAAAATCACTTCAACTTATATTTAAAAGGTGCTTAGAACTTTAAATTCATAAAACGTTCTATTTTTATTAAGGTATAATTTCATTTAAGAATTCTTATTTCATAAATATTTATAGTTGGATTATGGTATGCTTAAGTTGCTTGTTTAAGGCCAGCTCGGAAACTTAGCCTTGGAAAGATTTAATTCCACTGCCTTATTAAATTTCTTGGATATGATTAACTGTTGCTGATACGAACAACATAGAAGAAAAATATTTTAGGGAGCATGTAAATAACCACCTACTCCTGAGGGATCCCATGTTATTGATGAAAGAGTGCATTCTCGTATACGAACATTTATTTGACTATGCGACATTATCACTCTACAAAAAGTAGCCGTGTAATGTTGGACGTACCTAATTCAAAACCTACTTCATATTAAAATAAACATATTAATATTTAAATAAAATATATAGGCTCACCTTCAGTAGTTCATCCTTTCTTTAATGAATAATTCATCTTTAAATTCCCTCTTTTCGAGCACTCCACCGCTCTAGCCCACTTACAATAACATGTGCCCTTCTCAGCTTCCCCATTCCTTACACATAGACTTTATCCCTGCATCCCCGGCTCCCCCATTGCCCGTTTCCAGCATCGGAATTCGAAGTCGTCCAAGTCTGGCCGCTAACTTCTGTGATCGATGCAAAAATGAAGCGTAAAATTGTGCTCGTCTGCCAAATTGGCCCCTCAATTGCGCCGTCTTTGTACGGCTGCCAGCAGCTGGTTTTCGAGTGTCGGCAACCGGTTTCAAGCCGCTGGTATTTGCAGGTGCAGCTGGAAAATGCGATTGGTTTCCACTGGTACTTCTTCTCTCTGTTATCGAGAAATGAATTTAGTTAGTGGTATAGACATTGTCTATCAATGAACAGTGTATTTCAGGAGTGATTGAACTACTTTTAGTGTGAACTCTTGACAAAAACACGAGATGCAGATGTTGGCTTGTATAGACCGGGAGCATAGGGGATTCGTACATCTGCATTTGGGGTCTATAGTTGACACAAATATGAGGTAACTGCTATTTTTTACTGATTTTTTCTTCTAAATGTGCTTGAAGTTACTTCAGACCTTTAAAATTGTTTATGGGAATTAGAGGCCCTAGTGATACATGATCATGGTTACCAAACTCCGCTAGTTCAAGTAATTTTTCTGATATAGACCTTAAACAGCTTTTACTGTGCCTAGTATCAATCGTCTCCTTATTCAGAGCTGATGACGTCATCTGGTAATGGCTCCAAGTGTTGTCTTTTGCTTGCTCCTACTCAGCAGCACTGAGAATAAGTTGTTGTGCATTCAATTTTCTATGTTTGTATCGATGTCAACATACGTAAATAGCAGTCTCATGGTGAATGCTTGGGTATGATGAACAATGCTGGTATCGTGGATACCGGTCAAAATAAAAGTGACTCAACATTACTCTACGTGCTATCTTCATAATTCTTGAAAAATGTCTGTCCTTTACACATGTAATTTTATTTCTAGGTACTATTTGTAGTATTTACAATCTTTACACAAGTTTGTGCCTCAGACGCCGCACATTCCTCGTTGGGGTAAACTGTAGGTTTCAATTCAAAGCCACCAACACAAGGGAGAAAGCTAAATAATTACATTTCTCTAATTGTGATAATTGCAATATGTCCTACGCCACGTAAACTTCAGCAGGAGGAGGTGCTCCAGTCCAGCATCAGCATCTTACGATAATGTGAATTTATGAATATTGCCATAAAGGGTAAAATGTATAATATGACTAAACTTATGAATATTGTCACATGAATGAATTTATGAATATTACCATTTATGGTAAAATGTGTAATGTGGCTAAACTTATGAATATTGTCATATGAATGAATTTATAAATATTGTCATAAATGGTAACTTGTGCGATGTATCAAAACTCAGTCTCAGTTGACTACATTAGTTAAACTGATGAAGTCTCAGTTAGAAAGCGATAGGGCAATAAAATAGTAGTGGGGACGTTTTTACCCTACCGCAACGACCCAGGTTTCTAACTGAGGAAATTCACCTGCATGAGATGAAGTAATTTATTTAGTATTCGAACATTTTTTGGACACTACGTAAAACCAGCAACCTTTGAACCTCAACAAGTGCGCATTTTGATGTAAATCCAATATTAATCATTTTCAAACCAGGCAGACTCAAGCTAGCAGTTCCGGTTCTCTATCTAGGTTAGGTTTTCCTTCTAATTTTACTCCTGAATGTACAGTTAAAGTAAATGACTTCTGAGCGGCACTATTTTATAGTAAAACTGTTAACCGATGTTATCAAATATCAGAAAATTCTACACTCCAGTATGAGGCTACTGGGGAGAAAGCGTTTAAGTCGTAGCACACACCACGCATATACATCTAGAAAATACAATGTCAGTTTCAGATTTTTCTTTATCATGTATCCTAGGAAAGTAGTTCTTCGCGTAACTCTTTTTCATACCTCGTAATTATGAACCAATCATGGCAAAATTTTGCGTAGATCGGAGATAATTTGTTCTGCATTGCAAAGCTTTAGCTTTCATGTGCAGGTCTGAATACTCATTCTTGCTCAAACAAGTCTCAACTCTACTTTTTATCAAACAGCTGACCACCCGCAACCCGTTGGGTGGCTTTGAAGACCCGTTCGAACCTCAAATGATTTTTCTTTACTTCCCAACAAGTATTCAAAGCCAAAGAAAATAGTTCATTGAGGCAAGTCCCAACGAACCGTATCCATGATACGATGTAGAAACCCTTATTTAATCACTGAGAAATGAATTTTGAATTTCGTATGAACATGCCAAAGAGTGTACATGGCTTCAAACAAGCAAGATGATCAGAGTAATAGTTATATTAGATTAGAGGTCAAGAAATTTTTGTACTTACAGCTTGAATAGCGAAAGTAAGATACAAACTATCTAATTTCCTCCCGCACAAATTTCGAATTCATGCAGTGCACAACTTTCATTGTTCATTAAACTCGAGATGCAAACTTGAAAAAAACTGAATGCCAGCTAAATTTAAATGACTCTTAACAAAGTACCAATACCAGAACACACATTCTATTTTATTGAGGATATTTTCATTCATTTTTTCTAAGATGTATTAAATATCAAAGGAGAAATAAGAAAGCGATCTAATAAATGAATAGGCAAGTATAATTGAAAAATTTATGTTTGCTGCATTATTGCTAGCATCCAAAAAAGTTACTATAGATAGTTTCCAGCATTCGGTAAAAAAATATAAATCAGTGAAACACAAAAAAGTTCAAAATTTTTCGAACAAAACCGATATGTAGCTCAGCGAGCACTTAATAGGGTTGGACAAATAATGCCTAATGACGTGGAGCTCGATGCTGAAAAAAAGTTCTTTTAATCCCTATTCCCAAATCATACTTAGAAAAATGAAGTTTGCCAACATGTTTTGCCGAACAAATTCTCGTAAATTTAGTTGGTCAAAGGAGTTAGTGAACCTGAGGTTTGTCTGGAGTGAACGTTTTGGCAGAATGTTGTAGTTCATTTAAATTATGGAATTTTGCCAATTTTTGAACGATACAATTTTCCGACATGTTCTAGTGAGTAACTAATAATTAAGTTCCCACTCTTACCAATGCTAACATATTTTTTACTCGACCTTGTTCTCTGACCATTCATCAAAAATGAAAGCCCTGTGGCAGTGTCGCAAAATTTTCAATTGAAATCAATGTCGTTATTTATGCTAGCGATTTCAATCAGTTAAAAATCAACATTCACAAAAATCGTACTGTTCTCAATGCGTCTAATTCAAGCAACTCGCCCTCCAATTGTGCTGACGTCGATAGCTCTTCACTCCTTCAGACGCAGGCTACGACCACTGAGCGACGGCAGGCTGGAATAAACGAGGCTCAGCAAACATTCTCATTGGAGGTTGGCGTTTGCACCGATCATCGTAGCCAAAATCTTATGGCACTCGTGCCTTGAATGTAGAATTAAATTGATCTGAGGCTCACCTCCCGAGAACGATTCTATCTCATGTCTTCTAGCCAAATAAGGAAATCGGCTTGTGGGTGCTCAGAAATTTCGACTGATGCTCGAACTCGCTCGGAAGACGAAACGTACCTGCAGGATCCCCTCATATTTCATTTTGAGGGCGAATTTTGAAGGGGCTCCCTTTATTTACCTAAAGTGATCATTTTGCATCGTGTTTTATGACTGGAATTTGGATTAGTAATATCATGTACGTGCGCTTGTACGCGCTTGTACTGTCTTTTCATATTGTATTCGTCCAAGGGCCAAGGAGCTCCACATTATCACCAGAACTGGACAGCTCAGCTTGTTCTATTAGTCCTATTGCATTCTGAAGTATTCTACTTTGATCATCATCGCCCAAAAGAAAAGTATTTTAATATCGTTTCCTCACTCTCTTTCCATGAGCAGCGCGAATTATCTCTTCTCTTAATTTACTCGTTTGCTAGTGATGAGATGATACATAGCAAATGGATTTTTGATGCAACAATGAAGTCTCGATTAGACTAAGAAGATATGAGATTTGAATAAACATCTGCATTTTCTAGAACCATCCAATTAGGCTGGCCGGATCAAAAGTACCGTAAAGTTCAACAAGCTCATTTAACGTGAATAATTTTTCTGTATTTAGTGATAATGAATAGTGAATATTTTTTTCTGAATAGTGATACGAGCGAAGTGAAAGACTTCGTTAAGATCATAACCGAGTTCGAGCGTTGCGATAGTGGACCTAGCAGAGGCTTCTTGAATGCTCGCTCACAGAGTTGGTGGTCCTCGTTTTGAAGAAATAACTTTAGATTACGTACAAAAATCTTTTTGCTATTGAGAATGAATAATTTTCATTGATTTTTAAAATGTGTCGGGGCAAGACGTGTAATAAATGCTGAACCATGCGAAAAAAATTGAGTTGGTGAACGTATGTAATTTTACTATGTTTGTGTTTTATTAGACATATCTGAAACGATCACAGTCATCAGAATTTGTCTAATATGATTGATAGCAGGGAGTACCTTACAATGTTCCAAGCGGAAAAAATGAGGAAAGCTTCAATATCAATATATCTCATTTCAATTACTCTTTCGTATCCGTGCAATTTATTTAAAAAAAACACAAGATCACTCTCAGAAATAACAAAAAAACATTGTTATTTGAAGTACGGTGAATTTAACATTCACGAGAGCATGCTTCAAACAATAAGTAATCAAATGTGCTAAAACTAGTATTTTTACATCGAATGAGTTGGATTTGTTTGATACAAAAATTAAAATAGTGATGAAAATAAACACATGAAAATAAATCTAATCGAATAAATCTAATCAAATAAATCTAGAAGTTGTCTAGGTAATGTCAGATGTTGTTCAGCAAAATCGAATTCGACAGGAAATTATTTTTCTTTTTTCAGTTTGTAATCGCGTAGTTAACATGAACCGTTATAAGTAGGTTATATTTGTTCGCACGGAAATTTTTTACATACCACTCAGTTTTTCAAAAAAAAAGGTAATCTTTACGATGTTCGTCCGATATTTGTTGGTCATGATGTCTTTGCATAGTCGTTGCAAGAATTTTTGAAATCTTTCAATGACACAATTTTTTTTCAATGAATCAAAGCTTTTTCAATTGGACTTCGACACATGAAATAATTAATTCTCATACACATGTTCTGATACAGATCAGCTCTAGCGCATTAGGCTCAATATTGATAATGAATTGCACGAGTTCTAATCATCGAAATATATTGAGCGATAGCTGCTCCGAGCAGTCTGAACGAAGTGCTTCTTAACATTAATTACACTCTGTGTTGTGACTCTTGTTCGTGCAGACTAAAAGCTTTTATCCAACTCTTATTATTGTCAAACTGCAAAAAACGCCCATTATATTTTCCTGTGAAACGTTTTTTATATTATACTTGAGTTGCATGTATTACTGGTTGAAAACATGCTAATTGAAACACTCAATAATCTGAATACAAATGCAAAGTTCCGACGCTCATTTTTATTCATTTGGCGTAGGTACAAGGGAATCAGAAATTATTTTCTTAACCCAGGAACAAGATGCAAGTAAAATTACGTAGCATGCACGGTGTCATTGGCGGCTCCAAGCGCGTGAACACACCATATTTGCTTAGCTCTTCATTTCTGAGCAATCTGTTGAAATTTACGGAGGCCAGAATGCCGTGTGTGACATTCGAAGCCTGGGTTGAGGAAGGGTCGCTCAGTCCATTCGGTGTGCCTCCGTTTCATTGCCTCCTCGCCTATCGAACAATACGGGCAGTAGTACAGTGAACCCGATCCAAAAGAAATGACCGTGTCTGTTTACGTTGAAACGGGTATAATTTGAACCGTGTGTGGTATGCCATTCGTTCTAAAGTTTGATGCTAAACGCAATCAAGGATAACTCACAAAAAAGTAAAACCAACCTAACCACCGTTTCTACTACACTCCATGCTTTCATATGACATTTATTGTCGAAATAACCAAGGAAAACTTTAAAATCTAATCAAATTTATTCAGACAAGTTAGGATTTATATGACTAAATAAATCTACACACAAACTAATGCCCCTACAACGCTTATTTCATCAGTACTTCGATTCTACTCTGTAAAATTAGAGATGAGTCAAGCGAAATAATTTTTTTCCAACTCAAAATACCTCATCTCTTACATGAACATGCAGGATACCTGTTGTTCCCACGTGCGGGTTTTGGACCAAATTTTTTAGCATTGATCCGAAAAGATGTCCTAGATAGACTCGTACATAAATGCGAACTCATTATTTAAGGAGTGACTAAGGCTGAAATTTGAAGCTGACACAACTTCAGAGCAGGTCCTCGAGCTGAATTCATCAACCAGTGAATAATTAACGTGTAAAAATTGTAACTTAAGAATTATTTGTCATTTTATTACTGCACGAGTTCCAGTGCACTTCCTTCGGAGATCAGCAGCTCGCAGCTACGGTGATTTGAAATCGCAAGATTGGGAAGGGAATTTCCTATGAAATTAATTAATTAAACAATGGTATTGAATACTTAGCAGGGTCGTTCACAATTGACGGTCATTACCACCCATAAAATGATTCCCTTGCTTTTTCGCCATTCTACCAATAGATTTGCATAATAAGTGATATAAATACATTGTTAACCAAAATTTTAGAGATGCTTGGGCAAATTGTTAGACAAGGTGGCGAAGTATGTCTTATTGAAACCATTTAATTTTATCGGTGCTGTGGATTTCAATGTCATTGAGATGAAAATCTTATTTACAGTGGCATAGAATAGCGGTAGTAAAATGCTAATCATAACGCATGTTTGATTTGTTTATTCATGTTTGTTAAAGAATATATGCAAATTATTGTTGTGCTTACACTGAGAATCTGAGTTGAAAACTTTGTAACGAATATATGTATTTCTTGTTTACTATGTGTTTGTTTCATTTATGCTTAAGGCCTTATCGAGCTTTGGAATAAACAATTCTTTAGTATAACCATGACTTTCACTAAAAGTAAGTAAGTTCTTGGTGCATGCAAAAAACTTTAATAAGATATATATATATATGACACATGTGTATTTGTGACTATAGTGTAGACTGATGGTTTTATTATTGCTCTGCTTGATTTAAATGGTAAGAAATAACGTTTACTGAAATTAGCTTTTGTTATTCTATTTTGTAAAGAACTTATCTTCGATTAATAATTATCCCTTGACTCGAGGCATATATTGACTTGAGGGATATTTTAGTGAGTAAGAAATTATACCAAAGAAACATAAAAATAGTATTTTAGTACACATTCCGAATTTCAGTATTGGGAAATTTCAACATGAGGCACACACGCATTCATGCATCCTGTATATACATACAGTATTTACATACTATATATACATAAAAGCGCCACGAACCCTTGAAGGATTAAAATCAGATTTGATCCCAGTTTTTGCCTCGGCTCCTTGAGTATATTTCATTCTGCATTCAGGATTTGCGGAAAAAATCTGAATTCAGCGCTAGTGCTTGTAATTCAGCGGCTACTGCTTGTAATTCGGCGGCTACTGCTTGTAATTCAGCAGAATTTACTCTCTGCATTGAACTAAATGTAAGGCTGGAATTTCTCAGACGCGGATAAGAACACCATCTTATCGGGCACCCGTAAAAAACAGCGTTAATTGGTCCTTGGACGAAAACCAAACCAGAAAATAATGAAAGCATTTATTTTCTTGGATAAAAATCATAGGAGGAAATTATGAACGCATGTTTTTTCATGGATAAAAATCAGGGCAGAAAATTATGAACGCATGTGTTTTCTTTGATAAAAATCAGAGCAGAAAGTTATGAACGCATGTTTTTTCTTTGGTAAAATTCAGAGCAGAAAATTATGAACGCATGTTTTTTCTTGGATAAAAATCCGAGCAGAAAATTATGAACGCATGTTTTTACATGGATAAAAATCAGGGCAGAAAATTATGAACGCATGTTTTTTCTTGGGTAAAAATCAGAGCAAAAAATTATGAACGCATGTTTTTTCTTGGGTAAAAATCAGAGCAGAAAATTATGAGCGCATGGTTTTTCTTCGACAAACAACAGAACAGAAAATATTGAATATATATCTAGCTGTATTCATTTCAAATTAGGGAGAATAATAACTTCATACAAGCAGTCCCCAAATTATGTATTTACGTTTCATTTGTTCAAATGGTTTTCGGTTTTACTCTTTATTAAAACAATTTCAGATTTGCTTACAGAGTTTTCCGGCTGGAGAATTCTAATTAAGCATTCTATTACAAGATACGATCCGAAATGATACACGCATAATTTCTCTTGAATCTATCATTGGCAAAAGTAGATTTTCGTATTAACCTATAAAACTACTCGTACACAAATTTATCTTAAAAACTATCGAGGCATGAATATATTTTTTGTTAATGTGAGCTCCAAATTGCCAGAAGCCGTGAGGAACAATCGATGTCACTTCAGATTGGGATTTCATAGAAATCAGACGTATTTAATTGGAATGCATAAGCGCGCTAGGAAACTGGTATTGCATTTAAAATGTAAAGGCTGTAATCTTAGGAACTTGATGCTTTTTGAAAAAAATCCCTAGATTCACGGCAGGAAATACGGCTATAAAATTGCTATGAAAAATACTATCACAGCAAACCGTTGAACACGATTTGCCATAATTTTTCTTATCACGATGGTAAATTAAAGAGCAATTCGTGCAGAAATTGAGCAGGATCTACCTGTAGACACAGGTAGGAAATTATAACTGATGATTGAGCTCCTCTGACTTTAACAGTCATGTAAATTTAGACATCTTTCCCGGCTTCCTAAAGATCGCAATTTTGTTCCATTGGATCGACTGGCCAGTAAAGTACGCCTCGTTGAATGCTGTACTCTATTTAAAATTAATTATTTCTGTCGCTTAAATATTATCGAATATTTTTAGCGAGTTCTCACGATGTCCCAATTTACATCGTTAATTATGATGGAGACTTCCTTGTCATTAAGCAGATTGGAATTACGAATAAATACATCACGCACATTGATCGTAAAATCAAAATTAAACAAGCAGTTAAGATCTTTCGAGACACTCCTTATTTTTGAGCTTCTCTTATTGCATTTATTGAGCCGAGACAGCATTGACGTGCAATTATGAAGAGTGCATATCCTGTACACAGCAGTGCGCCAATTTCGTAGGGCCAGGGTGATCTTGAAATTCTGATATATGTAATCTCAGCTCTTTGTTTTTTGTTCCATTATTACATTTATTTATTGCGTAGTTATGGAATTATTTCCCCGTACGTCTCATCGCCGAATCAAAATGAATTACATCAGCTTCATATTTTTAGGCTTCAGTCAGAATTACACAGGCGGACCCTTTCTAAAAAGCTGATTTTATTCACCTTATTTGTTTTTTATAACCTGGTCTATTTGTCCTACTTGAATAAAATCCAAATTCTAACTCAATTCTCATCTAGTGAAAGCACTCACCCCATGAATAACAGAGTTAAAAAATTAAGGCACGATTGAACTTCTGATACTTCTGAACAATCAATCAAGATTCGATGTCAAAATTCCGAGCGAGCGCTCGTGAATGTATGAAAATCCCATTGCAAACTCGAGCGTTTGAGGTTTGGAGCGCAAGAGCCGTAAGAAATATAATGGATGATTCTTCATTTGAAAGCTCACCTTCGAATTACATACACAAGACCTCGAGTCAATTCCTGCGTAGCCTCCTTCGAAGATAACTACGGCTTCCACCATACAATCGGGGTCGTCATTACAGAGCTACCGAATGATAATACAAGGCCTGTAAATTCATTAATAGCTTTTATAGGCTCTCTTCTAGGGCTGGCTTAGCGTAAAGGAAGAGTGTGAACTGCGGGGCGATCGAAATAGTGGGCGTTGCCTCGATTTGTCTCGCTGGGATACGACTGTAGCTAACGACCTCTATAACAGAGCAGTGTCCCTGAGAACTTGCCCAGCATCGACACACTTTAGGGGTAACGACTTCAGTATTTGTTTAGGACAGCTTTAACTCGAGTTTAGCGCTGAGTAGGTTCATATTTTTAATATTTCCATAGATTGGGCGGAGCAGAAAGTTGTCATGTCGTGCGGTCGTGTGTGTGGTAGGAGGAGCGCCGTCTCGGGCGGGCCGCAGTCAAGAAGCCAGTCTGGAAACTCGGATTGGTTCCAGTGTTGCAGTGGGCGTTGCTACACGAGTCTTTTGTGTGTACCTGTGTTAAGGAAGCATTAAGGCTTGTCAAGAAGTACTTGTCAGTGCTGTGGATTTTGCCGTGGGTGTTACACGCGCGTTAATATAACAACATAAAGGCCACGTGAGACGTGCTATTTAGCCCGCAGCATTTATTTTTACGGGGATGGAAGAGAGGCTTGCAGAACATTTGAATGAGTGAGTGACCATTGGCACCCCTCTGCCCTCAGCGCCCTTCTGGGCCCACACATTGGCCAGCCGAGTCTTTCTCTTAATTTGTTCTCCAAACATTTGTGCAAATTACGAGGCCCAGAAGTCCTACAGCCTAGTGGCTAAGTGTGTGTCAGTGACCAAGCAAGCGGTGAGCGCCTATATTACTTACTTCATCGTGAGCGCTTAGACTCACGCCTGCCTGTCTCTTTCTTGGTGAGATTCTGAACTTGCAGTGCTTGACCGTCTTCCTCCTTAAAGAGTCGTGAACTTTGAATGCTCTTTAGTCTTTGTTTTGCGTCAGTGTCTTGGAATTTTCGGCGACCTGGAGGGACGATCGTCCAGCGCGGGGGCGCCGTCCTCCCGCCAGGACAATAATTCGAGCTCCTCAGACGTGAGCTCAGGGTGGCTCGCAGCTGCAGCCGAAGATGCGCACCAACAGCGTTCTGCTGCAGCAGCTGCTGCCGCCGCCGCTGCAGCTGCAGCTGCAGCACGGCTCTGTGCAGGGCCTGGGCAGCAGGCCATGGCCACATATGGGTACCAACAAGCAGCCCAGTACAATGCCCCAGGGTACGGGTTCCCCCCGATGTACCAGGGAAGCTACGGCTACCATATGGGGCACTACGCCCACTCGCAGTGCCCCTCTCCCCCCAGAGACGGTGAGTTTTTTATCCCTTTGACGACCAAAAGGATCTTTCCGTCCTGTTTCATAACGATGCAACTAGTTTTTAACACAAAGCTAAACGTAACCTTGTTGCTTCTACTGCACGTGATCTTGCTGCTAGTTTTTTCAAAAACCTAAGTGCCGCTCATTGCAAAAAACAATTTAGTTGTTAAATAAACCCTCTGAGTTTCACAGGGGAACCTCAGTCTTGCGTCTAGTTTTGTAGCGTGTTATTATTATATGTCTACATTTTCCCAGCTGTAAAAGTATGCGGACTCTTTTGGAATACTAGACAAGGGAATATTGTGCATGTAACCACACTAACTGAAGAAACGCACCATTCGTCAAAGTTGATAATTGAAACTTATACGTACCCTAAGTGAGGTGTAAGCAACACAGTTAAGGGTGAAAATAATTCGAATAACTATTTACATGTTCGTGACTCGATCAAAGGGTTAAGTCGATGACTGTACGACGTAGTTGATGCAGATTTCAGTGATACTTGAAAGACTTAATCCTTCTTCGGTACGAATTTGCTATCTTGCAAAGTCTTGGAGTATACACTCTAATACATTCGAAAGACTCGAGTACATCTAATCGAGTGATTAGTTTCTAAAACGCAAATATTAACAGCTTGAAGTTTTTAAGTTTTCTTTGCTTACTTTTAATTTTAGCTAATCAATTGACGGGATTTACACCTTAGGTAATTAATCGATTGATGGGTCCCCAATTTATGGTATTAATTTGTTGATGAGTTTTATAATTAAGATAAGTAATCGATAGATGGGCTTTTCAATTAAGATAATTAATTGATTGTTGAGTTTCATCATTTTTCCCAGCTTATACCCAACTTTAAAATAATCAAAATGGAGCAAAAAGATATCTAGAAATGAATAACAAACGAGTGCGCTGTTTCAGGGCATATATATTCATATATTCTCCGGCTATGAGTAAACTTATTTTTTGCAATTGAGTCTGTGTGCGAGCGGCCAATGTATGATCGTGATTCTCTCCCGGAACATCAAGAGCTGGAAAGTGATTACTTATTTTCTGTGAGTATTCTATCTATATTTAGCAGTTCTTTTTTTATCTAAATTTAGCAGTTCTATTTAGATCCACATTTAGCGGTGCTTTTTGATCTATATTTAGGTAACCCGGCAATTATAACTCGAATTGCATCCTGAAATGGAATTGTTTGGAGTTAAAATTCCTGTGATGCTTGAAAACTACAATATCTGTGAACCTTTAATGTGTACGTGACCGTACTCGGCAACTACTGCTCATGATTATCAAATTCATAAATGTTTCAAAATGAGTGTCTTTGACCACCATTATGTACCCATTCGAAAAGTGGTACACTTGATCGTCCTATAAGAAGACAAAAACTTGTGATCATAATTCAGCCAATGTTTGTGTAGCAATAATGACGGGAATTATGTACACTCCGAGAACAAACTCACCAGCAACTTAGAATTTATTTCCGTAGTTGTTTAAAATTTCCCGGGAAGAGCATCAGGAGATATTTTTATTGGTGGGATTGTACTTCAAAAGTATCGCATACTTTTGCTTTTAAAGTCAGTGCTGTTGCTGCTTAGTTAAGGGGGCTGAACCTATGTGCAGTTGTGGACTTGGGTGTCCGCAACTTACGATGAGTGCAGTGCATATAATTTGTGAATTAACGTATTCAAAAGGCTGATCTCAATCCGACATTCGTGGAGCACGGTTATGGAAGCTTACTAATTTATAGGCCGTGTCTGCTAACTAAGTCAGCAAAGAGTCTCATTTTGTATTCGCTTTGGTAAAAATGTCGTGTAAAGTCGGTGAGAGATAGTTCTTTGACGCATCGTCCGAGTGCTCTAGAGTTTGCGTCGAATGAATGAAGAAAATACGTACATACTGAAACGCGTGGTACAAAAATAATGACATTATAGAACCTGCATTAAAACTCAGATTTAGAAAAAACCTTACGTAACGATACAATATCTTTTATATGCTTGTTCTAAGCAGAGCGACTGAACACTGGCCACAGTGATGCACCTTGATATCAGTCGATGATACCAATTTGTTCTGAACAAAAAACGACTGCAGCGCACGCGCGTTTCCATAGCTCGTATAATGAGGGTTTTTGTTTTGGCTCATCCCTGTGGAAGTAAAAAACTACGCGAGATTTCCATGACGGTCTTGAATTGAAGCTCGTAAAGACAGAAGCGTGTGGACGATTCACAATTAAGGGCTGCCCACAGGTGGAAATTATAAACGAAATTTGATGCTTCTGAGTTAGTCGAGACAGTTTACAGAATGTGTACGCATGTCTCTTCAAGTGTGTGGAGGAGAACGCGATGGATGCTTTTGAGTGTCATAATGGATGAATTATTCACATATTTTTAAATAAAGTTTATTTCCTGTCATGAAAACTGATGTCTTGCACCCGAAGCTTTGCCGTACAATACGCGTACGTATTGTGTTATCGCGGTCTATGCCTCGTCTTATGGGTACGCTTTAGCTCTCACGTACGATTTCTCACACTCCTACTGGGACCTTAACAATTAATGACCAGGATTTGGTTTCACACGCGTTGCATACATGAACAGTAACTCCATGTACAAATTCGCGCAACACACGTTGACGAAGATGAATTGGAAATTATGAATAATCCAAAGTTAATTATTAAGCATGCATATTATTGCTTACTCATGTGGTTATGTGTACATGATAAGCAAGAATTAAAATGCTGCAACAATTTTCATTGTTTGAACGAGTAGTCATTACAAATCTAAGAATATTGATGTCAGCTCTATAGCAGTGACAGGTCATTATCACATTGATTTATTAAATTTATGAAAAATTATGTTGAGTTTCATGAATAATTATGAGTTTGCCCCTAATCACTTGATTTCACTTCATTTCATTCCTGAACCTAAACTATGCCTTTTCTAAAACTTCGATTTGATTTATGGAATCTATACATAGTAGTGTCGGACGCGCATGTGAGCTGTAAGTTTATGGACAACTTTTGTAGTCTGTTTTTATTTTGCTGAGAAATTTTTTGTCTGAATATTTGTGCACGATGGCTCTCAGGGGCCAAACTAATTTTACTTGCACATTAAATATTCCCAAATATTTATTAAAAATCTCATATATAACCACGTAAGCAGAAAGAAATGTTTCCATAGACGATTATTTTAGGTAATCAATTATCTCATACGCTTTGCTGTGATGCAAGGCGTCAGGGAGCGGGAAACTTGTAGCCCAACTTCAGCAAGAAACTATTTTTATGCAGAGGAAGTCAACTTTTTTATCCATTCTAAAATGAACGGCAGTAGAAAAATGGATTAGGATTTGAACCTAGAAATATACCTAATAGCACAATGTAATAAAATTTTACTTCTGTCGTGTCCCTCGGTTAAAACCCTCTAGTTGCGAGTGTAAAGTTATTTTTGGTACTTCAACGAAATGGAAACCGAATTTGATTTCTTGAACTTCTCATTTGTGTTCAGGTCAATAAATTATTTAGTTTTCCGTTCTTCAATGCTATCCAGGTAATAAATTTAGCATGAATATGATACAAGTTGGATGTCTCCTATTGTTTTGCAATGGAAGGAGTTACAGAACAACACTAGCTAGCCAGGAATAAAAATTACTTCGCACATTGCAATAAGGTTAACACCATGTATAACGCTCATTTTATTTATGGCTCGGCGGAATTTAACCATCATTACTACGTGCCAACGTAAAGCATAGGCTGGGTTTTAGCTCAGGCTTGCTGGGCTGAGCCACAGCGCGCATCTTGATCGCCAGTGGAAGGGAATGTCAGTCGTGATATCAACACTAATTTCGCATAGTTAAAAGGAACGATAACAATCAAGGAGTTTTTGTTGAACATACAATAAATGCATTCACTGATTTTAAATATTCGTCATATTAAGTATCTACGATACAGTGTTATTCTATTACGTTTTGCTGGAGCACATGCAATTAGATTGTTTTGATATCGCGTATTTGTGATACAATGATATTCTAGTATGATCTAGAAGTGCGCATGAAATTAGAAGAACGAAACACATGAAAGATGTATCATGAAGTGATAAATTAAAATAAAGAAATATGCCGGAATTGAACTGTTGGGCAATTTTACAGTGTTCATCAAACTGTTATTTTTGTAATTGATGCAAAGTATCATTGATTTTTAAATCAGTGAATAGATTTTTTCATAAACACTCAGTGTGAAGGTGAGCATCCCAGGCAAGGCCGCACCACACTCCCTGCGTGCTCGAGATGCCTTTAATTAATTGAACGCTTTCGTCGCTACCTACGGCTTGTATTTCCGAGAGGCAGTCAAGACAATTGAGGACGATCTGTCCATAAGAGGCTCACTTTTTCTAAACAGCATAATTATTCTTCTGCGTAAGGACCGTTTCTTTGTACAAATGTACGTGCGTATGCGCTCATGTTAGCCATATTTCCACCGGTAAACTTTGTTTTTGTGGAGTTACTGAGGTAAAACATTGCTAGCTTTGTAACTTTTTTGTGTTCCTTGGGAATACTTTGACTGCTTAACTGCCCCTTGTACGATTAATATTAAGTATTTAAGTATTGATTAAGTATTTTCAGTCTGTATGTGTCGCTCATTTGTGCCTCACATACCCACATATCCTTTAGTGGCTTTATGTGCCTCGTAGCTAAGTGAGAAATTGGGTCTTGTAGTGAATATGTTAAAAGGGGCAAAAGTGTATATAATAATCCAACAGTATTATTTAACATTTTTTTATCAACTGGCGTGGAAATGCAGCTTCTTTATCATTGAGTAGCTCTAAATTTGCAGCTGGTGTGAAGATAAAGTAAATTTTTTTGTAGGATTTTATGCGTTAAGAAAGCTACTCGGGGAACCACAGCTGTAAAATGATGCGCAATTATAAATTTATTAGACATTTTTGAGCCACTGAATACAATTCTGGACGGCACCTACTTACGCTAGTCTCCCATGCTAACTTTATCACCAGAGCATCAATGATCATCTCTAACTTTTGCCTACCAAGTAGTTTTACCAATAATTTTACAACTTTATCACCGGGGGCGGCGGAAAAGTTACACTACTGGGCCCTTAAAGCCTCCCTGGAGCCGGGACTTACACCCGACCGTCGAGGTTTGAGTTGTGCTTGTTGCAGGCGTCGCTCAAGTCCAGCCCATCTCCAGGTCCGTCACTGCTGGAACAGTTTTGCAGCATCTCTTAGTGCATCTTCTATTGCTAAAGAAGTTGAATTGGATTGCGATACCGATTCTAATACTAAAATTATTAGTTGTAACTCAGTAGCACCTTCTCTATCTCATAAGTGAGGAATTTTTATTAAAAGTTTTAACTTCAGTGCATGTATTCATGGTTAAAGTAACTCGGTAATGATTTTGTTCACATTGCTGAATAAGTTGTGTGGCACCCCATCTTCTATTGCTGAGGCAGTTTGGTTTTAAATCACGTGGCAGAACTACATAAAATTTCCGAAGACAGTTGCGTAGTAGCCCTCAAGGCAAAAGTTGTTATACTTTCACGGTACTACAAAAACTCTTCAACTAATATCGGTTTCCAGATTCTCTAAGACTCAGTGCAACCCCTCTCAAAAATCCTTTTATTATACATATGCAACTTTTAGCGCCCTTTTAAATTCGAGTTAGACAGAGTCATTTAAATAATTTTTTCAAATAGTGTACTTTCTCATTATTGCAGCAGCTTAGTACATACCTCTTTTGTGCAGAGCATTATAAAATTATGCATAGAATTTCGAAAGACGATTGCTCGCTAACAATTGTAGATAGAAAGATGAAAAAATAGGCTATTAAGATGAGAAGACTCTAAGATTTTAGCTTAAAAAAGTTTTCATTGAAAATATCCATCAACAAATTCGATGCATTTACCGATGTAGAGAGTAAAGGTTTTTAAAATATGTGGCAAAAAAAGAACTTGTTTATTTTCAAGCGATTTATATTTTCAAAATTCGTCAACATGCGAGCAGCTGAATGGCTTCTACAAGATGGAGCATCAGCACACATCTCCAATGAACCAAAGACTTGGCTTCGAAGTCAGTTTCACTGCAGAGTTATTTCGCATCGTAATAATTTTCCGTGATCCTCTGGGCCCCCACATTTTTTTGCATTGAGAGCATTTTGCTTGCAGTCCTGTTAATAAATATGCTTTTCAAGTGAAACTCATTTTCATTTACTCGAGTTTCAAATGACTGTTCGAGAAATTATAGCTTCCGTAGATATCACTACATCAAATGCAGTAAATACAGTTATTAATAATTGTACCTATCGTATTCATCAATGCAGTGGATGTGAGGGTGCACATTTTCAATGTTGACTCTAAGTTCAATAAAACATTGGTGTCGTCTCGTTTGAAAGTTATTAAAACATCCAATTATCTCCAACAGTCAATGAGTTACATGACCAATCAGATCTTTGGCATTTTTTAGATACCCTGAAGACGAGCTGCACTTCTTCCTTCAGCATACATACATAATATCGTATTTTACACACACATCATCCTATTACACATATATAACATCGTATTGTACATATATAACATCGTATTGTACATACATGACATCATATGATACATACATACTATCATATTATACATACATGACGTCACAAGATACATACATACTATCATATTCTACATACATAATACCATATTATAACGCAGCTGCCAAATGGGAAGAGATGGCGGTGTTAGTTCTACGGAACTACTTCGGAGAAATTCTAGTGTGGCGTGGTCTTGACTCGGCTGAAGTGTCAGTATTCATTAAGGGTTTTGAACAAATGTTTTCACTTATGCAATTTCTGCATCCGTTGTCCTAGTTTTTCTTTCACCACTAGGTTGAAATTGACTGAGAACATATGCCTGATCAGTAAAGGTTGATAACTTGGTTATACAATTTTTTCAAAAAGTGCTGCGAGAACTACATATATAGCAACGCCTTTAGGTGATTGAGAGCAATATTCTATACTACTGAATTTTCACCGATGAAATCGATTTCCAAATACATATATGGTAAAACCTGTCAGACAACTTGACACACTGATACCTGTTTTCAGAGGACTTAGGGTAAGAGTCCCGTGCAACACATGGAAATTTCTTGACATAATTTCTTGAATTTTGTGACAAAACATGAAATCTAACTGAAGCCGTTGACTCGACTTCTCTTGAGTTTCCTATCTGTCCTTCGACCGAAGGCTGCTCTCAAGAACGATCATGTAATATGACTTGCTTTACTAAGATGACAATCCCACTCTTAAGCCTGGAACATGTATGTATATCTATACTCCATCGTGATATCGTAGAGTTACTTACGGGATTTCTAGAGCTCAAAGTTGGAGAGCTTGTTGGTTCATTCGGAGAAGTTGCACCGCCTACTGTATGAACGTTGTCGACGAAACTACCTCCTCCATTTTACGACTTTTGATAGACAAGTACGATAAGTACGTTAGAGATAGGTGTTTTTCCATGAAGCTCACTTAGGTGTGTATACATTCGTACATATATACCACATGTGGGCCCGAATAAGCTACAGGGCTTCTAGGGCAACTTAGATAGAAATGAAGGCATTCAATACATCAATGATTTATAACAAAAAAGGCTTGAGGTTACACTAGGTATGTAAGTTACAAGAACTGAATGAGTTGGTTAATATTAAATATCAGGGTCAAAAATATGGTATGAATTTAGCAATTTGGCTAAGAGACTACATACATACACATATTTAAGTACATATCCACATCGGTCGGCGTTCACGAACGTATTTGTACTCCAATAGAACAAGAGAAGTATTTTAAAGTAACAAGAATGGTTTGAGATAGTAATCAAGCAAAGGACTACACATACACAACATATTTAAACGTAGGTCTATGTACACAGATTTACATAGACTTATGGTGCACTCAATAGATGAAAACATAGCTCAATCCAGAAAACTTTCCGCTTGTGTATTTATAGTGAAGCAAAATGATGGTTACTAATTACACTAGATACAAATGGGACAAGTTTCTGAAATAAAAATTGGTAGTACTATAGGGCTTGAAATATTTGAGTGATTTTTAACCAGAAAACTGCGATGTATAGACGATAGCATACGCAGCAACTTTTATTTTAAAGAAACTAACGAAACTTATTTGTTTGTTCCCCCCTACAGTTTGGATCAGTTCATCACTAAAATTGAAGTTGAATTTTATGGAAGTTTTTCGAGATCTTTTAGCACATTCTGAGGGTAAAAAGGACCTACACGTGCTTTTGAGTCTCGCTGGTGGACAAACTTTGTGACCTCATGATTATGTATGAGGACATGTGAACTGGAGTGTGATACCGGACTTTTAGATTTATTACGCATATTTTAACAATACAAATGTATTTTGATTCTGAATGAAAAGAAAAAAACATTAAACGATGGCTAGTATTTCGAACGAGCTACAGGAAAACCAAATTTTCATTTCAACGCCCAAAAAATAAAAATAATGCTCTTATTCTTCAAGAAAATGGCATTATACATTTAAAATTGGATTTTCTAAATTCCCATAATGCTCATTTCCTGCCCAAAATGGCTTCGTTAATTTTACTTGCGATGGCTACAGAAGCTCCATGGCCTCTCCTGCATGTTCTCCATTGGGGCGAAAACTCGCGGCCCATCAGGGAGAGACAGGAGGCTTTAAAGAACATCAAAGAACAGCATGAGCTCAAACATATTTTCTTTGGTACAGAGACTCTTTGAACTGATTTGCAGTATCGAATTTTTTACGGTGCGTCCTCGAGGACGCAAGATTCAATAATTTTGAAGAATGACTTTACATGCATGTTGGACAAATAGAAACTTCATGAATCAAATGAAATAATAAACTACTGCGTTTAATTTTTCAAACGGGGTGTTGCATTTATAATTTCGCTCACGTTTGATTCATCACGCTAGGTTTTCTGCCACAGTTATTTTTTGACCTTTCTATTTTTTCGTGAGAATTAGAACGCTGGAAAAAAGATTTCATGTCAAATGAGACCTGGATGGCGGTTGCGCATGTTTCACCTGAGAACTCATTTTATGAATCAGGCGAATAATTTCTAGTATCAGCAGAAGCTTTATACACTCCATCACTATTGCTATGTTGGGAATGCAAAAGAATTACGCACCGTCGAATTTACAGTTTTTTTTCAAACGACATATATTAAAATCGATTTGATGGAAACTCAAAGTTCTTCCTGAAGAAGTGTGTGATTAGCGTGAACATATCATGGGTAAGTGGGCTATTGCATGTGTTTGAGACATGAAATAAATCGGAGTCCTTCAAAACAATGCGTAACGTGCGTACATATTTAACTGTTAATGAAGTTCAAATATTTTCTGATGCTTTCAGACCACTTTTGTTGAACTGTGAAAGTATTAATAGGTTTCGAAACGAGGCACAAGTAACAGCATTAAACTCACTCAGGCAAGTTTTTAAGAGAACCATGTGTGTGTGCAACTGTTACACATTTTCGAAACAGGATATTTCTAATTAGTTTTAAGAGATTATTAATTACCCTGCATTGATTAAGGCACAAAATCTGACCAAATTCATTCATAAGACGAAGTATATCACTGAATAATCTCTGTGCCCAAAATGTCACTATCCTTGTAGCAAATTATTAATACTACGTGATTGTGTCCAACTGAGAGCCCACCAAAAATGTCACCATTCGTCTAGTAAACTGGGACGTTGATTATGCCCAACTGGGGCGACGTAAGGATAAAAAGAACTAAGATCAATAACTGGTAAATAAAAATTAGTAATTGAGAATAAATATTCATTGCATTACCGGAAGATAAGATGGAAAGCTGCACTTTCAAGTAACAACAAAGTAGCTTTCAAAACATTATTTGAAAAATTGCGTGACCCAATTTCAAAATGACTGAAGGACGTCAGATTTCAGTAACTGATGATAAGGCTACTAAGCTAATTAACTCCTTACGCAGGGGTGGAAGGGTGAAAAAATATTCGTTTTTGAGATTCAAAGTGAAACCCCATGCCGTTTTCGAAGTTGTTTAATACTAAAGAATTGAAATAATCACTTAAACTTGCGTTCAAATTGGATATGATCATAATTATTCTTCATCTAACGATCCAATATAATACTCATACTGGGGTTTGCTTCATCGTCAGAATATTCAAGATTAGGCTAAAGAGAAAGAAAACACATATTTCACTGAAACACTGTTTCAAACAAAGTACACGCCGCTCGTTTGTGCATCACTCGTACTGTGACGCGTAGCTTCATAACCCCGCTGTTTTCGTTTTTTTTATCCTCTCGACCGTCGATTTTATTTTTCCGAGTTTGCAAACCGAATAATGCAATTTCGATGGTAAGAAGCACTAATGTTGTACACTATCTTACTAGCGTACACTAGCTTCTTTACCGGTTAGTAAGACATGACATAAAACTGCACAAAGTTCGCTTGATCGCACGTGCAATCATGTACGCTTCATGTAACAAGAATGTATGTATATGTACCCACATACATGTCTATGTATACATATATGTATATTCTTACCTAGTTTTGGGAAACATCAAGTTGAGTTTACATCCAGTAACGCGCCCTGCAATCCTGAAGATATCTGATCCGTCAATATCTTATCAACATCGCCCAGTCGCGCAAAACATAGAAATTATTAGTCAGGTATCTTAGGGAAGCCAATATTATATTTTATGTTATCTCTCAGCATGGATTTGTGTTATCTGGAAATGACTGGAACTCATTTAATAATTGAGGGTTTCGCAGGAAGTTCCTTGATGCATAAAAAAATAAAATTATTTGCACACTTGCACAGAGATCGTTGTTTTGTGATATTTGCAAGTGTGTCTTCCGGGAACAGCTCTGTGCAAACGTTACCAACGTGTTCTTTTTGCGGAAAATCCGTTTAAATTTTAATGAATGACTGCGCTGATTCTAAAGCTAAGTTCTTTTCCAATATTATTGAAAAAAAATCGCGTTACACTTTATAGTTCGATCGTACAACGTTTTTAAAAGAATACGTTCCTCATTTTAACGAGCGTAGCTGTTCTTGAAGCATTTTGTGGGAAATTCGCCTTCAAGTCCCTTGAAATGCACCAATTTGGGGAAAATTGATTTTTATTTATGTCAATTGGTTTCATTTTGTGCAAATTGACTCGAAAAAGACGTAAACTCAAAACGCGCAACGAATTTCTCAAGGAACTCTTCCGAGGCGACGTGAATATTTCTCCGTCATCTGCTGT
Organism: Orchestia grillus; assembly: GCA_014899125.1. Taxonomy (NCBI): domain Eukaryota; kingdom Metazoa; phylum Arthropoda; class Malacostraca; order Amphipoda; family Talitridae; genus Orchestia; species Orchestia grillus. The sequence continues at coordinate 3,865 of VOMN01131953.1, read as the reverse complement.
GAAACCTAAAAAGAATTTGCTTACAATTTTGCCAAGTTTTTTTAGGGTGCACATGCCTCAAAGAATTAGTGAATAAAATTTGTGGAAAACCTTGATCACTCTTCACTTTTCGCGGGCTGCTAATTTATTACGTGTCTGTCTAATGGATTTATCATCTTTTACATAAAAAATTATTTTTACCGTACGATAGGATGAACAAAAACCATTCTCTCCTTATTGAGGCACACACAGACGGCTTCTTAAGCAAAACTGTATGTCCAGGTGAACTCCATGGCTCCGTGTCAATTTATATATATATATATATGTATATACAATGTAATCTAAACTATATTATGGTGCGGGAGTCATTTGGTTTCCAGAACACAACAGTAAGTTCTGATAGTGCACAACTGTCACACACAGTGTAATCGTGATTCATGTTGTGTAAGTAGCACACAGATGTGTACTGCTAAGACATTAGGGCTTTTGTGCTAGCAATTCTAACATCTGGACTAACTGTGGGTCATGTTGTTGTGCTCTTTGATAAGTTATCACGCTAAAACGTCTGAGAAAATATTAGGCTTTATTTGAGTAGACCTTGTAGAGTTACGTACAGTTTCACCTGAGCAACTGTATGGTATTTTCTATGGAGCACAGTACAGTTATTTAGCACTCGAGTTTTTGACTCCCCTCATGTGCGTGTGAACACACATACAGACACAGCGTGTGGTGTACATGAAAACGACGTAGTGTGTGCATCACTGTTTATGTGACAGGTTCATTCAAAGCGGCTGCTGAGTGTAACGAAGTCTATGATGTAAAGTGCTAGCATTGTTTTCCATGCTGTACTAACTACAGAAGTAAAGAACACTTCATTTCGAAGTTTTCTGAAATATACCGAGTCGACCGAGCTTTTGAAAGTTTTCACGGAGCTCGGTTGCAAGGCTTATAATTTGGAAGTCAAACGGTTAAAGTCTGCTAATGAAAGTCTAATATTTCCACAAGGGCATCTATATTTATCTAGCATTTTAACCTCCCAAGAATTTGTTTCGATTATTTTATAAATTTATCAACCAAGCTTCAAAAAACATAATTGGGGTGTACGTGGAAATAAAGTACACAAATAAAAAGAAAAGGGAAAAAAAAATTTTATTTTTTGAAATCGGTCTCATACAGAGCAAGGTATAATCGCTTTGATGAAGGACAGTTCATGATTTCAAAGTTAAACGAAATACTATTGTTCTGTTCATTTTTTGTTTCGAGATATTCAGGGCTGTTAAGGCTTGGGCTTCAGGGGATCGTTTTGTTTTCTGGTTGTAATTATAATAATATTTTTATTTTATACGAAGATTTCATATTGACTCAAAGATGATTTGAAAAATTTAATACAGTAGCTTAGAACTGAGAAATTCTACATATATTATTTCAGTTTAAACACTTTACAAATGTGTAGGTCAAGCGTTTTTTTACGAAGTGAATTAAGGTTTTACATTTTTGGTCACATGAGCCAATCACGTAGTCAGCATGACTACTTTTTCAAGCGTTTTGCATTTACGGTATTGAACCACACGACAACAGCCAAATTTGCATATTATTCTTGGGTAATATTCTTGCTAGGGATGAAATTGTCAGTTCATGAACTCATATTTGCTTTATTTTACTCTGAGTTTTATAGGAAGAGAACCTTTACCCTCTATAAAACAATTCACTAGTTCATAATGACCATATCATGTGTTATTTCTGCGAGGTAAAATGCTGTTTCGGTGTACTTGCTAGAGCTCTTTTATAAATTGTTTAACCTTCATTATATTTCTCGTTATGGTTATTTTACTGTATTTCTTACAGAAACAGTTTTCTAGGAGAAACTGTTTATTTAATAATTTGGCTAGGTCACCCGTGACCCGGGGAATCAAAATTTGAAAGCCTTATTTGAGCTCCTAATGATTATTGTGTATTTCCTATCACATATAGAAAGCCAAAGAAAATAATTCATTCACTGTAATTCCACAAACGGTATCCATGACACGAAAGAAGAACCTTTATTTAATTACTGAAAAATGAGTTATGAATTGCTGCATTAGCATTGGTGGCCCAAAAGTAAGGTAACCTAACTGATATCGGTAGCACTGATACGTTGACAAATGTTTAGGACACAATTTCATGAAGTGGTCCTGTATTTTTGGGCCACCGTGTGTTATTACTGAAAAATGAGCACGATTGCGAAAAAGATTGTAGAGTTTTAATACTTTATACACGTACATGACGCTCGCCCACCCTATCTCAACTGAGCGCCGTGTCTCAAGTTTATGAAAGTCACATTAAATTTTGGTTCAATTTTATTTCATTTCATTTTACGAGCACTGTGAAGAAATGGTTGGTCACATGCTCCGCTTCTGGAACAGATGACACGTTTCTGCAACTCTTGAGGTCAATCAACGTTCTCATGGATAATTATAATATCGAATGAAGGGAATAGGGTACGAGTTTGTCTTTGCTTCTTCACAGAACGTTCACGTGAATGTACTGTAAGGGCCATAAATAAGGTACCCTAACTCGCGATGGTAGCACTGATACATTGAAAATGTTCTTCACCCGGCCATTGTGGTAGTATAGTGATGTAATAATTTTGAAAGGGGGTCTTATCTATGGTCCACTCTGTATTTCTCTACCATAGTATAGTGCATTTAACTTTGAAAAACAAATATTTACACCAACGCGACATGGAATTCTGCCGATCGAAATACTGCACGAGATTCAGCACACTTTCGTTAGATTCATAATTTGCACTCAAAATAAACTTCCGTGAACGAATTCCCTATATTTTTTCTGTCACGAAGATCAAAGTCCTGAAGCGTAAATAGCTAGTCTCATTCATGACATAATTAGCAGTTTGATGAGCTTCGTTATAAGAAACGAATATCGTGGGATAGTTTTTCATGAGTGAAACTGATTTTGCCTTAGTGAAATAACGCAAAATAGGCACTTTGTGCAGACGATTGTGTTTGAAACTTTTGGCGTTCTGTTGCGTTTTGAGCTATTTTAGAGTTTCCGGTATTTAACACGGAGTTATTCCTCAGAAATTCATCTTTCTTGCATTGCTCATAACGTCTGCATTTGCATAAGCTGTACGTTTATTTGGGGCTTAGTTATTCATTCCTGAATTATTATTCAGAAACTTTCCCAAGGCTGCACTAGTCAATATAGCTACAATGTATATATTAGTCTCCGTGCATGCGAAGGAAGGTGTTTTATAACTTAACATCGCTAGTTGTTTGATGTGTGCACCATTTGTCTAGCGTACGCTTGTCAGAAGCTCGTCCACTCTCGAACATAAGTGAAAAGTAGGCAGGAACGGCTAAGCGGCCTAGAAAACAGCAATTACAGGCCAGTAAAGTAAGCACCAACAGTCATACAGGCCAGTAAAATACACACCAACAGTCATACAGGCCAGAAAAGTACGCACCAACAGTCATACAGGCGAGAAAAGTAAGCACCAACAGTTATACAGACAATAAAAGTAACCACTAACAGTCATACATTACGGAAAAGTGAGCACCAACAGCTTCAGTCATGCAGGTCTCAAAACTTAGTCGACAAAGTATTGTAGGCCTACAAAACTCACAGAAAAAGTCACGCTGATTCACAAAGCGTGCGTGATCTCTCACACAGACCTGAGATGTGTCAAGGATGTGATACCCGCCTGAAACTGTGAGCAGACACACAGGACAGAGGGAAGCATCAACAGACAAGTAGAAAAGACATGTAGAATAGACATGTTGGTTGACATGTCAAACGGACATGTTGGTAGACATGTAATACGGATATGTGGGTAGACACGCAGAGCAGACCTGCACAACAGACACGCGGAACAGACCTGCACAACAGA
>VOMN01131948.1:0-11599 GCA_014899125.1 Orchestia grillus | reverse complement strand
GGTATTCAGAGATTGAACAATACTGTACAAAATGTGTACAGTATTGTACATTAGAAGGAACATCAAGTTTTTGGTTTTAGAAGATCCTCCGAAAGGTGCAAGTGAAGCATTTATTAATAATTGAGTACCAATAAATTTAACAAGACAGGCTTCAGTATGGGGTTTTTCCATGCATTTAGCATAGTAAAGCTTATTCCTATTTAATTTATTTTTCATCAGTTTAATGTTATTTAATTCTACAACACACTGAGCCTCACATGTGTGTCCAGATTTTGGGGAAAATCCAGCCTGGAGCTTTAACTGTCATATGACTGATGAAAGTTTCTATTTATTTCGTCAGAAGGTAAACTTGAACTTGATACAAGGGGTAACATCAGTTGAACCTTTATTTTGGCCAAAAAATTCCCTCTAAAAAAAATTACACACTGTGCACACAAGTTGGTCCTCTAGCCCCATTGGCTGAAAACCAGCCTCATCAATGAAGTTCTTAGAGTATTAAGTACTCCGTGTCATACTCCAACTACAGATCAATTATGCGATTTGTGTTACTGCTCTTTTCAAGTACCCAGTTTAAACTCCAGGCACAGATGAACTCGTACAATCCGTAGTTTAGAATAAATCTACGACACCATATGCAAACGGAATCCTGGCGTCGAATATCAAATAACCTTAATTAATTCCAACACATTTTACCGTTGGGTTTCAAATGCCTTATTACTACTGGTGTGGTAGGGGATGTGAGGAATGTGTGGTTTAAACTTTTTTTTCCAAGGGAAGTACTCCGCAGTCATGTGAAAAGCCTCACCTGAGCCGAGGCTCGAAGCTTGGTAGTTATCAGCGCTATTCATGCGCAATGAATCTCTCAACTAAAAATTTTTTCATTCTTCTGAATCTTCTACAAACAAACAAAGTTTTGCTTTCAGATTGAAGGGCCACTGAAGTGGTATCAGCTGTTTCTGAGGTGGATTTTGTATTTTTAGCGTTTTTTATTTATATCGCCATCAAGATCCTTCAAAATTTGATGAGTAGTAAACAGTTATTGCTGAACTTATGTCGATTAGAATCCACACCTTAGATCTCTCATGTACGGACTATTTTCATTCATTTAGAGTTTACAACAAGCAGTATTTTGCTTTCAAAATGAAAGGACACCAGAGCGATGTTTCAGTATCTGTGTTAGATATGTAATTTTTCATGTTTTAGAATTTGTATGCAACCAATATGCCAGGAAAATGTATTGTTGGGAACATTGGCCTTCAAATCCTGCCATGGTATAATTGCCTCGTGCACCCTCCCGACCAACAACTTCACCAAGCATTTTTAATATTGTTTGCTTCATGTTTGCCGACTGCAAAACCTCCACATTGTCCTGCACAAGTTGAGGACTAGCGACTGAAATATTTATTAACAAAAGACACAATAAGATCGCTAAATAACTTTGTTCCTGAGTTATAGTTGTCCCTGAGAAAGATTTGCACAAGTAATACGAAAATCTAAGAATTTCCTGAAGTATCGACGAATTTGTATAGATTTTCTTGACAGAGAATTATGAAGAATGCAAATAACAGTGATATTTAAAACTAACGAAAACTAAATTAATTTGACCGTGAACTGTATCGGCCCTAGTATTTTGGCGGACGATGCTGCATCTTTAGAAGGTCGTGTAGAGGTCCCCTTCATCTCTTCCAATGAGGAAAGTCATGCAGCCCATGTGGCTAGATGGTTGAAAAAGGTACTAGCAATACTCGCCCTATGACGATGACGAGCCTCTGGTGCACACTGAAGTGAATAACTTCATTCGAGGAGTTTCCAGACGTTCACTGACATCACCTCAACAAAGTGCTGTAGACTTCGTGAGACAAGGGCTCTACTTCGTCAAGGGTACCAGGCATCGAGTGTGATGTCGTCAGAGACTGGTTTTCAGTCTGTCAAATATCGAAAAGTTTTATGACAATGACACACAGCGTGACACATTACGATGACATTTAGCAAATGTCCTTCTGAGTGGCCTCCACAACTTAGAAAAAGATCAGCAGAAGAATAGAGAATTTTTCCATACATCTATCAAGAAAGCCAGCACATTGATTTAAATGGATTTTTGGTGACCTAATTCTACTTTTAAGTGTTTCAGTAGATGTTTTCAGTATATATTTTTCAGTAAAATATCATCTGAGGTGAGTCTGCAATCTGTGACATATACTCATCGTTTACTGATAGAAACTTCTTTCAGTTCAGACTGATAGAAACTTTTTTCTTACATTGTCTCTTCATATGCGAGATTTGAAGTATCATGATGATACAGTGATCATCATTCATTTCCTGAATAGACGGATAGTTGTCCATGAATGATGTAGGGGGCTTTTTCCACTAAACAAGTTTGAAATTTAGTTTTGATGCCTACTTGATGTCGACTACGAGATGCTAGTATGAGTACATATATATGTATGAGTATGTTACTAAGAACTTTATCCTGTATTCATAATAAACTATATTTTGTGATACCTGATGTTTAATACTACTCTGTGTTACATTTAGTTACTAATTAGTGAATTTTTTGACGAAAATAACTTTATGATGAGAATTGGGTTGGTTTTCGCTTGCATAGCCAGGTAATCTGATGTGCATGTCAGTTCTTATAGTATTTCTTGATTTGAACGTAATCAAATGAATCTACCACTTAACGGGCAGAATATTTATCGTAATGAGAGTCCTCGTAATCTTCTTTCTTCCCTACACTTAGGAAACATAGGCGTTATTTTGATTCAATTTAAGAAAGTAAAAATAAAAATGGTTTGTTCAGAAATCAGTCAAATGCAGAGTTTGGTCCATCGAGTTTCCAATTAGCAAAATTACAGCCTTAAAATTAAAATGTGGAAATTGCAATGATCTTCTTGATTGTGATCAGTAAGACTACAACCATAAAATTCAGATAGAAGTTGGGCTGGGATTTCGAATTGTGATTTTTAATATAGCTATCCGTTCAATGAGAAATAATAAAACCAGGGTCACAACTCTTAACATTACTTCTTTGGTCTCTTTACTACTGATAAACGACCATCATAAAAATGAAACGTTTCGGGAGTCTCCCATCATCAGAACGGTCTAAAAGTATTCAGAAAAAAAAAATTATATGAAAATTATAAACATTAGCAAACAAATGAGATGACACAGACACGACACAATAAAATTAGATGAGGTAAACGTGGGGAATTTACTAATTGACTAAATATAATGAGTGGGTACTGTTTTGATCATTTAAAGAAAATTTCATCTTATAAATAGAGATGGAATCTGAAATTCTAAGAACATTTCTATCACTAACAGAGTCTAGAATTGTCTATAGCCAATTTTAAGGTTCTAGACTCTGTTCCAAAGATCCAAACAGGTTCAAATTTTTATCCGTCCAATTGTTGTAATAGTTTTATAATATTTTAACGCACTGCCTTGAGTTTAATTAAGAGAAGCAGTAATTTTCAGTGAAAAACACACTCGTGTTGTTCGTACATGGCTGCCTCAGTCTTTTGAGGCCATGGCAACGAAGCCTTTTGTATTCAACTGGTCGACTTCCAAAGGTTGGTCAATAAAGGCTAATGTTACCTTCAGCTGTGCCCAATCATGGGTAGTAATTTTCGAAGAGATTGATGAGTTTTCAAGTCGATTCAATAGCTCTGCTCACAGCAAGAAACTCTCGTATATTCTTTTATAATGACTGCTCTGACCTGCGGCAAATGATTCTTTGCCCTTCAATACCGGACCGCACACGTGAAGTGCAACGAGCGATTGACTTCAACTCAAGGGTGATAACTGATCATGTACATGAAAGTTTAACTTCTGGAACCCAGTGTGAACTTCTAAACTTCTATGCTAATAGCAAGGAAGTTGTGAAAAAAAATTGACACAAATGTTAAAATCGTTACATGAAAACAGGCTGCTTCATGCGCCTCCAAGCTGACTGCTGTATCTGTACTTCACTTCAATTCTGAGAAATTTTCACTTAGTTTTACACAAGCTTATTCATCAGATAATTTCTATGTACAAGTATAATACAGTTGGAAGATCGTGTGTTGCACTCGATACAAAATGGTGGCGTTCTGAAAAAGATAGAGGCTAGCGTGATACTCCTCTATCAGAAAAGTTCATTAAAAATTTAATCATTCGATACGTCGACAGTCGACCTAGCCGATCGCTCGCACCAGGGTAGTAATTGAAGCAATTCAACAGTAAGTGCTCGACACGCATGCTTCCATCGAAGAACTGGAAGAAAACTTTCCAGAGCTTAATGACACTGTACCGTGTTTGGTTATTTCCAAAACCGGGCAGTGGCATTGCATGAGGTTCTGTACTTGTACTTTCTAGTATTATTGCATATGAATTGAGTGCTGTGTAAAGTTTGGATGTAATTCTTGAGAATTAACCTTGATTAATTTTTGTATGCCAATTTGATATTGATGGATAGTGCTAGTCGCAATTTGATGGCGTTGATTTCATTTTAGCTAATAATTATTATTTAGCTTCGGAAGATTGCGTGACTTTCAAGTTTATCAGAATGACGAGTCAATATTAAAAATAAATCTGAATACTTGTTTCATAGGAAATGTTACGTAATATTTTTCTCGGAAATATTCTTAAGCAAGACAGAAAACAAATGCATCACATATTTTTTTTAGAAAAGTCAAATATACTTGCATATTTTAAACCTATGACTTAAATTTTCACAACGTTTACCAGTTGACTGGGAAGTTTTACAGCCTTGGATGACTGCATTACTATCAAAAAAATTAATCGACTCTACGTATAAGCTTAGTGATATTCTCCGGATGCCCTGGTTGTAGCACCGGCAGCCCGACCTAGGCCACACTGGTGTGCTACCTTTATTAGATTTTCATACTTAACCGTCATTTCCCGTCGGAAGTACTCCGCCTGTGGTGTCGAACCATTACTTCTGACTAGAAGGCACAATCACTCGTTCACTTGCGCTACAAATTACATTTTTTCTTCTTCTATGAGGTTTTGAAAATCTTGCATCATATCTTCGTAATATTTCTAGTTCACATCGTGCGCAAGGGCTGTAACCTTCTACTGGCTTCTATATTTTTGTTATTCGGTTGATTCCAGAAGTGCAAGGCTTTAGTGGTGTCACCTACCATATATTATTCATATCCTCGGGATTTGCGTATGAATTTGAAATTATCGTATTGCTACACATAACCATATCATATTGTAATTATTTTTCACCACTCATTTTGTGGTGAAATGATATCAGAAATGATGTCTGATATTTTTCACAAAATGAGTAAAAAAACGTCACATTGGAATTTTTTTTAGCATTACATGTACTCAAATTGTTTTTTAGTTAGTTATCGTTTTGAAAGTCTGCGGATCTGACCTGTTCTCATTGGAAGTATACGATGAAAGTAGATGCGAGCTGTGGGCCTGTAGATCCTTACAGTTCACTCAAGATGAACTTCGATGAAGGTACATGAGACAGCACAAATTGATCCAGCACACATTTTACGCTCACGTGAAGACGTTGTGATTTATTTTGCGTCTACATAAGCACAAATTGAGCAAACATTACCAGGTCTCGTTGGATACAATTAGATGTAGCTGCGTGCATATGTATACATGCGTTCTTTACTTGTACGATGTGTTATACAGTTGATCTTATCTTTTCTTCTGCCGTAGGAAGAAAATTCTAAACAACTCAATCATATAAAGAATGAATTACGTTTTACCCTAGCATATATTTCCTCTTCTTTCCATCTTCATTTTGTTCTACTCTCTTCCCTTTCATGATGCAGATATTTTTACTGAAGGATTACTAAACCGACCAGTACGATATTCCCCCTAAGAAAGAAGGTGAACACCACCTAATTTGAAGTTGAAATAGCATTCGAAACTGTAATTTAGTTCAACTTTGCTCCTGCTCTTGAGCAACGTGCAAATTTCTCTTTACAATCTGCCACAGACCCTATAGAAGAGAACCGCAATGCTGCCGCTGTGCCTTCTGTTGCTGCTGGTCCTCTCTAGCGACGGTGTCGTCATCACTCATTCCGGCAAGCCCGAAGTCACCATCGCTCACACCGGGCTTGAGATCAGCGGCCAAAATGCCTTCATGGAGTTTTTCACCGCCAAGGAGTGTACGTATATAATTGATATATCGGAGCTCGAAATAATTCAACGCGCAGTGCGTGGATTTTTAGTCATTGTCTCTTTACCCGCAGTTGTAGAGCAGAGTGTGTCTTAGCAGTGAAAAACAAATTTGAGAACGATATCGAATAAGAAAGTTCATTCTTGTTGTCCGAAAGTCTCAGTGAATGGAAAATAATTTATGTTCATTTGAGGAAAAGGAGCTGCGCGTCATTCCAATGCTCTGTAGATATAGGAGGCATTGGTCATACTAGGTCATGATCCGATATGAGTTATGATCGAACCAGGAAAATAACAGAAAAAATTCTAATGACAGTCTTGCGAAACATGTAGCGGAACTTTATTTCCATACGCATTTCAAAAATGAGCCGTCCTGCATGTAGAAATGTTCCGTAGCACAGATCGCCCGTAAAGTGACGATAAATTGGTCCTAAGCTGCAGTTTGCGGCATCGTTCAAAGATCTCGATTGTTTTGGAGACATTCAGTTGTCTTGGAATGAGGCTTATTTTTTCTTCGTACGCCGTTGACTTTTCTAACTTCTTTGTTATTGTGATTACTTCAACCTCACCGTTTTCGTCCTGGCGTGAATCACAACTCTAGACTTGAGAAAACTCAACTACATTGAAACTAGAGTAAAAATAGTTCGCACCACAGGTGAGTGCCGCTTGCGGTGCGTCGTACAGCCGAACACCTGCGTAGGGTACTCGTACAACCCTGATCAAACCTGCAGACTCGCTAACCGCTATTCTCTGGGGGTGCCCCGGTCCGGGGCAGTCTACATCTACTACCTACCCAACGGTGAGTAAACTCTCCAGTTTCTCGTACCCGTGCACCACTGGGTAGAAAGTTCCAGACGAATTCACGTCTCGCTACTCTCGCATTTCACGTCTTCTCGGGTGCCTGTGCGTGATTGGTGTCCGGCTGCATGGGACTTGAGAAGAAACCCAAGAATGGGCAACTTGGCTTCTTCCTGTTTGCCATATTTTACTCCATTGTATTCTGTATTATGTCATCCTGTTGTTTTAGTTCATTATCGTTTGGCCTGAGATTCAACGTCAAGTAGCATTGTCTAAGGAGCCTCAGTAATACGATTATTGGGTAATTCTCAATGTGTGCATGGACTGACCGATTTGGTGGCCAAAAGATGTACGTTGAAAAATTAAAAAAGGAAAAAGCATTGCAATGCAATGCATTAATTACACTGTAACAACATAAATGAAGCCTGTGTGAAGTCAGTAACGATGTAAGTTATCGAAATCATGAGTGAGTCATTTGATTTCAGTTTAAAGTTATGAAATATTCTGTCACAACTTTGGACAATGTGACAAATGACTCACAGCAGATAAGTATATTATCAAAGTTAGAACTTAATTCAAATTACCTCCGACAGGGCTACCAACGGACACAAGTAAAGAAGCAGATGGATTGTACTACTATTACTACAAGAACCAGGACTCCAACATCACGCAGGCCAGGAACAGTTGTCTAGCCAGACCAGGCTTCAGACTTGCCCAAGCCAAGACCAAAGAAACGGCCGACATTTTCAGACGTTTGAACGAGCGTGAGTCTTAAAATTAGTATCCAAACCAAACTGCAAACGAATGTACATCTTTTCATCTTCACCAGAGCGTAAAAAGTAATTTTTGCACACTGATTTTAACATCGGTTTTCGTTTAAGTATTTATACTAGTTTCCACATTTTGTATTTTACTTGTATGTTAAGCAACGGCGACCTTCATCACAATTGGAGGAAGGGCGAGTCTGAGGACGATGTAAAAGTAATATTTATGCGGGAAATTTATTGCATTCTTAGAGAAATAATAGGAATATCTTATAACAATTCCAAACAAATCTGAAATAACTTCTAATACTCTCTCTCAGCGTCTCCAGTAATCAAATGTCAAATAACTTCTACTTCCCTCCGGACATCGCCAGCGTTCTAATTAGAAATAATTTCTGCATCCCTCCCGACATCGCCAGCACTCTAATTTGAAATAATTTCTGCATCCCTCCCGACATCGCCAGCATTCTAATTAGAAATAATATCTGCATCCCTCCTGATATTGCCAGTAGTCTAATCTGACTAACTTCTGCTTTCCCCCCGACATCTCCGGTAGTCTAAATTGGAACCACTTCTATTTCCCTCACGAAATCTTCAGTAGTCTAATATCAAAATGAGTGTGATGTTTTAGACCTCGGTATGACTGCGTCAATGAACGTTTTACGATTCCAGCCCAGATTTTCACCTTCAAATGCCTATGCGAGGATGTTGAGGCTCTATTGGCAGTCGCCATAGTAAATAAGAGAAGGGCATTTCAATTTTTTAAAGATACTTATCGCAATGCGTGCGTTACTTACCCGAATTCTTTAAAAATTCTGAACTTCACTCAAAATTGCAAATCTGCTCCATTCGTAGTGGTGATTCATTTTTAATTACATGTTTGAAATCATGCTCGCGCGAGCGCTTGCAGATAGCGTACGTCTGAATGAAAATGGCAATGCCCTGACCGGAAAAATAATTATATGATGTCCGATATTTTTTATGATGTCGAATTTCAAAAAATTCTGTGTTCTGTAACGGACAACATTCAATTTAATTGAGCGTCAATGTCATTGAACTCGGTAAAATTTAAGCAGTAAACAGATGTGATTTTTATGTGCATAAAATTATTAATAATGATGACAATCGCGATAATGAAATCGTTTTTGTAAAGGAGTTGAGTTGAATGAATGCCTCGGTTTAAAAGACGCGGCAGTCCTACTACCAGTCTCATATTAGCCATAACGGCACAAACGAGCTCCAGGGTTCTATGTAGTTCTGTTTTCGACTCCAGAGCTGCGCTAATGAGGGCTTGGGTTTTCAATGCATCATCAAAATGTCAAGTTGCTCTTAAATAAGAAAATACTAAAGAACAGTCTTAAAATAAAGAAGATCGATCTGTGGAAATTTTTGTGTCTTTTCAAAACTTTGAACATTCATGTAAAAGTCTTCAATAAATATTACTAGTCCCATAACACAAATATTATAATAAATAAATTTTACCAGCCTACGATTATTTTGATCCTCTGATGTAAATCGAACACTAGGACATTTGATCGAAACGGAAACTGCTACGCTGAACTGTTACCAGTATTTTAAAACTTCTACGATGATTAAAACATCAACAAAACAAGAACTATCGAATAGTACAAAAGTATCTCAGCACCCTGAACTACTTGTTATTTAGTCACGAGAAGAAAAGGAGACTCAAAAATGTAGAGGTGGTAACTCTAATTACTGACTCAACAGACTTGACTGCCTGATGCGGACAAAGCTAGGTTCGTACGGGGTGCACGACTGCATGTACGACGCCCTGTATCATGTCGCATGTACGTTTTTTTGCAATGTTTATTTTCGATTACGTAATTTTTCATTTATTTTCATTCATTCCACAGGCAAAAGTTGTTACGTAGACCTCACGCGGGAGCCTGACGGCACCTTCGTATGGGGAGACGGGACGGTGCTGCAAAACGGAGTCTTGAACGCGGACGAACCTAAAAATAACGACGGCACTCGTTCTCCCGTAGCATTGTACTGGCCCGTGTGGCTAGCCGAGGCGGGTTTCTACTGCTTCCTTGAATGGGAAACAATTGGATATCTGTGTCAAGCTAACTATGATGACCAGCCGTGGTGAGAAGTGATAGAACGGTAGCAGTGAGGTAACTATGATGACCAGCCGTGGTGAGAATGGCAGCATGGTGACAGTCAGGTAACTATGGTGACATGTTGTATGTAGCTATGCATCTAAGTTACTATGCTGATACAACTTAATAAAGTGAGACATTAAGAGGTGATAACGAGAGTTTGAGTAATAACAAAGTTATTGGACTGTCAGAATTTCACAGTGTTAAAAATTTTTATCATCTATAAAGAATGAACAAGCAAAGTCTTGTGAAATAACAAGAATTTTACTAAATCGTGAACTTACATATATTAGACAGATGAAAGCTTAGGAGAATTACCCAGTAAATATACATACATATTCTTTAAAAAATATGCATTTGAGGCTGATGCAGTTGGCAAATAGCTGTGGTAATGGAATCCTGAATGCGGTTTGGCAGAGGCCAGGGTTCGCACCCAATGACCTTTATCAGTGTAGTCTGAGGCAGGTACGGTAAATGCATTTCTGTTTCGCCCCTACCAGTAACCTGAAGAAAGCTAAGGAGCATTGTCAGTATTTTCACCGTTACTGTTGTGTTATTGTGATCATTTTGATAATAATGTCTCATTGTAATTATTTGTTTGAATCCGAAATTTGTAACTAAAATTAATGAATAAAATTAATGCTAGATCTTTACTCATGTGGTCACGTCAACGAATTTTCAAATTGACCTTTTTTCAATATCTCAACAAATGAAACTGATTTTCACGAGTAGAATGGAAACAAAGATCCATAGGAATAATTTTTTTTTGTCTGGCATTAAAGGGAGTTAGGAAATATTACTTAATTACTCGCCGAGAACGAAAACCGGGTTGAATGGTGTTATTTTCACAGTTACCTCTTTTAATAATGTAGTAATTTTCCTTTTTCTTAGTATTGATAGCAATTATGTTCTGCTGCTGTATAAACTTCATTATTTCGTAATCGGTAATTGCACAATTCTTTTCAGGCATCGTTTTGCTTTGAGAAAACAAATTTTATATTTGAGTGGGGATTCTCTTCATGTAAGGGTTTATTCTAGCTTGTGGAGTTTACGATCAATCTATAGTATTTAATACAGAAACTCTGCAATTGAGAAAATACAAACCAAACTAAAACTAAAATTTGGTCATGATTGTGATGTGATTGAGATCTGAAAACCGAGATCGGGATTGCGAGTACTGATCCGACGCGCGCTCCATGCTCGTGCGCTGAGACCACGCTGTGGTCCATTGTAGTAAGCCCTGGGAAGAAATCAGAGCTCACGTTTTAAAAATCCAACCTCAATGGAGCCACTCATTGTTCGTCGCCTTAGCAACAGCCTTGGAACAGGAACATTCGTGGTCTTTTCCCCATGCTGCGTTTGATGCAGATAAAAATAAGTAGGAAATTCAATGAGTAGTGCCTGGTTCCATGCTCGCTGATCGTGATAACTTCAAGGTTTCATCTTAAAGAGATCGTACGATCAGTATTTACAGATGACGAAGGGTTTGGCAGAAGTACTTCACGAGACACCTATTTGTAGACACTTTCCACAGCGATGAATTAATTTATAAATAAATATTGCCAGTTCTAATGTCCTGAGCTGAGAGTTAGTGAAGTTACAATGTTACTTTTTCTGTATTCTGTACTATTATTTTGTATTCCTTCGCTAGCATTCTCAGCATGGTAAACACTTGACCACATAGTTCTCCTTTCGAATGAATATTTTGTCTAGTTGGTAAGCAGTCTGCACTCACTGCACCTCACTCTAATGAGCAGTCTGCAC
>VOMN01131945.1:0-79343 GCA_014899125.1 Orchestia grillus | reverse complement strand
GAAAAACAGTTAAGCTTATAATGAATTATACAGAATGAAGTATTGACAAGTTGAATTTTAAAGGTGATACAATGAAATTTCATAAGTTTAAAATGCGAGTTCTGATGCAAATGAGTCAAAATATGATTCGGTTTAATGACTCCGAAGCGAAATGAAACAAGGAAATGTTTTCTGTGAGGTTTCAGAAGCTCAAAATTAAAATTCTCTGTTAATAAAATCTAACAAGAACCTTGTATAGTTTCGTCTAATTTTCAGAATATATCTACCCTGACGCAAAAACGGCTACAGTAAAAGTAGCGCACCTCGCATAAGCCTATGAGTAACTTTGTCAACTACTCGATAAATCATTCAAATCTTAATTTTCAATGGCGTTGATTAGTCTGATTTAGTCATTCAATGATTTAAATGTTTCTATTGCACAGTCGTATGCAAACTTGCCGTAAAATTACTAGCAAGGCGTCATTTCGATAATGATTTTGATGCGAACAGTCAACAACATACGATTGAACTGATAAGGTTTAAATTACTGCTCAAAATCCCTGTAGGTCATAGTTGTATAAAAATGGGTTTCTTCGTGATACAAGTACATGTTCCACAAATTTCTTTCTAGTCAATGAAGTCATATGAAAACTATTTCAGTATTCCTTAAAATTACCGAGGCTGGCTACAGAAAACGGTGTGGTGAGGACGTTTTCCGCCATTTCACAGCCAAATGTTTCATTTAAATATTGGAAATTTTGTGCATGCATATTCTCGTAGTAGTATATTTAGTTCATGCATCTCAAATGTATTAATTAAACTTCACATTAAGCAAGTCATAGTTCGAGTAGGTAAGATTTGTAAGATTTGAGATCAAGCGGAAACTGATGAAGCGATAATTATTGATGTGACTGCTGGGTCTGGAACGGTTCGAGATCAGGCAACGCAATTTAAAAAGTGGAGCAAAGAATGTGACATTCGGTATTTTGAACAGTTTGAAAAAATCGTAGCTTTATTCTAAATAAAAAATAGTCAATTTTAAATATTTCGAACTAAGTACCTTAGATGCCAAGCAACGATATTAAATTTGCAGCCATCGCTGGAAGTATTATAAAATAGCCTGTCGAATAGTAGTAGTCGTGGTAGAAGTAGCAGCAGCAATAGCATAGCTTGCAGCGCTGTAGTGACTCAGACTATACCGCACCGAAGAAGAAGAAACCATTCATTATGGACAGTTGAAAACCAGGAATCTATGCACAAGCTGCGTTCCAACACAGGATCCCCTGCGCGTAGAAATAGCCACTAAAAAATGAAAAGAAAGAAAAGACCAAAGCAGTCATAGCGAAGAGGGTGTAAATTTCGCGGGAAATAAAGTAGGCACGTCTGACATAAGTCCCGAAGGCCCATCTAAAGCGGAAGTAAAGCCAGTCATTCGTTGAATCTCACTATTTCTACACATCACCATCCAGTGAGAAACACAGAGTAGAAGAATTTATTAAATTTTGTTGCTAACCACCTACTGGAAGGAGGAGTGGAAGCGATGACATCTCGATGGCTCTGAGTAGCAGCCAGGCGGAAGTTAGACCTCGAGACGCCGGGCTTCTTCCATTACGCGCTATTCATTTCTCGCTCTTTCGTCTTACGTCCCAGTCCAATACTCAAAGATCTGATCGTGAAACTTCACTAATTCATTTTGTGTGTTTCAGCTCTGTTAAAAGGAAAAAAATCATTCTTAATGGTTGAATTACAGTGGAATTTTGAAGGAACTCGACTGGTTAGGATTTTTGTTTTCTGCTCAATTGTATACTTTCACTCATGCGCGATGTGATTCGGTGTTGTAAGAGCCGCTTTTACTAGTAAATAGTGAAACTCAAGGAGAGGGAAGAAGCACAAAATCTATTTGAAGCACTAACTGAAATGAAAATAAATGAAAAAATAGTTATAAAGGTGAAAAAATGTGTTTTTACTGTAGTTGGCACCCGTTTGGTGAATTTTAACGCTAATATTAATGAATAAGCGGAATGGTGATTCTTGAAAAGCACCAGAAGTATTGCGAGAGCAAATTGCGATGAGTAAAATTCATAACCAGTGTGTAGTCAAGACTTGATGAGTTAGGTCTAACTCAAGAAGAAGAGGCTGGAGGAGAGTATAGGCAGAATTCGAGGAGAAAAACTCTACTCCGGAATGAAGATGGGCAGGGGGAAGGAAAGCTATGATGTGGGAGAGGAGGGACGGCACTGTCGGCCGGGGGATGTAGTTATGGGAAGGTGAGGACAATGTCTGGACAATACGGAGGAATTCCGGCCATCGGATTAGGGGTAGCTGAAAGCCTGGAGGCGGAGGGAGGGTTTTCGACGAACGGAAGGAAGCGGAGATGGTCGGATGCCCGGCACAGCTTGGAGACCCGACCGCAGCAATAACTGGACATGAGAGCTCTGTACACAGTACTGTGTGGCAGCATGTGGCGTGCAGTACTATGTGACGTGCAGCACTGTGTGGCAGCCTGAGCCGAGCAGTACTGTGTGGCAGCATGTGACGTGCAGTACTATGTGACGTGCAGCACTGTGTGGCAGCATGAGCCGAGCAGTACTGTGTGGCAGCATGTGACGTGCAGTACTGTGTGGCAGCATGAGAGGTGTGCAGTACTGTGTGGCAGCATGTGACGTGCAGCACTGTATGGCAGCATGTGACGTGCAGCACTGTGTGGCAGCATGTGACGTGCAGCATTAAAGGATGCCTTCACGTACACCGACGATGTCTGCCAACGGAGATGGACTTCACACGCCAGAACGTTTCAAAATGTGTTAGTGTACAGTCATCCTCGGTATAGAACACCCGATCGGTTCCGGCAAACAACCGCTCTATATTTTTATTTACTTCTCATGACACAAATTTTCTCGTGCTAGTTGATGCTTGCTCTAGTTGGTACCGCTCTATGCGGGAGACGACCGCAGAGCGGTTATTGTCTGGAATCGATATAGCGCTGTATGCGGGGACGCCTGTAGTTTGTTAGCAGGTTTATTCCATTACGAATAGGATCAATTTCCGAGGAAGAAAAAACATTGCAAGGAAATCAGAAAATGACCATTCCTGTCATTTCTTAGCCAGATCAATTTTTTCCGGTAATATTGTGTTAGAATCTGAAAGGTAAAGATTTCCGTTCTCGCTCTGACATGCTTTCTCAGTTCTTTTTACATAATGTGTTGAACCGTGCATTCTGTTAGCCGTATAATCCAATTAGAATTCAGCCCGTGTTACTTCCGTAATCCAATTCCGTGTTACTTCCGTGTTACTTCCAAGATGTTGAGAACAGTTTTTCCATTGTAATTCGAAGGTAAATGTGAGCAATGGGAAGGCAGAAATTAATCCATTCATACTAGTTCACGACTAACCAATTCAAAGCATTAGTTGCACGTTCGAAACTCTCTGTCATGAAGAGTTAGATAAGAGTTTCAAGGCTATGAAGAGGCTTGAAATCGAAAGAACGGTCGCGATAGAACGGCAGTCATCGGGAATCGGCTGAGTCGCCTGCTGCAGTCATCGGGAATCAGCAGAGTCGCCTGCTGCAGTCATCGGGAATCGGCAGAGTCGCCTGCTGCAGTCGTCGGGAATCAGCAGAGTCGCCTGCTGCAGTCATCTGGAATCAGCAGAGTCGCAGAGCCGGTCGGTGAGTGGTCTGCCATCCTCCTGCGCAGAAGACGAGACGCGTTCAAAATAATCACAGTGCTCCGGTTTCTGGCCGCCCTAAACTTCCATGGTCCTTTTCGGTCGTTCTTTACAATCCTTATCAGCGTTAGTCACCGTCGTAAGAGAGCTTCGCTCACGCGCTTTACGCATCCAGGACGAAAAGTGAGTTTGTTTCGTATTGAACCTTCGCCAGAGAATGTTGGCGCGGAAGTTGATCTTTTACATGATGGTACTAATTCCTCGAGAAATGATTTAAGGATCAGGCAGGTACAACGATGATAGAGAATTGAAGGTAAACTATTATTAGTAATAAGTGTAGGCCATCGTAAAACATTATGTTCTGATATATATATACAAAATTAGGTTTTTGAAATGCCACTTTAAATTTGTTTACCTCTCTCTCAGCATGCATGACATTGGTGTGTCTCGATAATGGTATTTACGGACTGTAAAGAAGACAGAGCTGTGTTCTTAATAAAGTTCTGAGAATTACAATGAATAACCCATGAGAAAGTTTTTTCACATAACGAATACCTTTTTTACTCAGCAATAAATTTGCGCATCTATGTATTTTACTACGACTGCTAAAATTTAAAGAAAATTATAATTATAACTTTACGAGCCTTGTTTACATACAAGGGGCTGACCAAAAAGTCCAGTAAGCATGTCGGATACTGTAGTATTCTGGAGTGAGCTACACTGAGTCGCGGAGTGAGGTCGTTGTTGTGGCGTCTGGCGGATTGAGTGAAATGACGAATCTTGAACAACGAACACACATCACGTTTTGTTTCAGACTCAATAAATTGGCTACAGTAACCCACCAAAATCTTTAGCAAGCCTACAGAGACGCACAGCTGCCACCCACAAGACTGTTTGCAAGTGGTTTGGGAGGTTAAGAGAAGGACAGGAATCTCTAACGCCGATGATGGAAGGAGTGGTCGCCCATCAACATCCCGTAATGATGACAACACCGCTGCTGTCAAAACTATCATCCTATCTAATAGACGTTTAACCGTACGAGAAATTTCAGGAGAAACAAGCCTTTCCTTTGGATTTGTCCAAGCCATATTGACTAACGACTTGAACGTGAGGCACCTCAGTGCAGAGGCTGTCCCGCAGATTTTGAACGATGACGAAAAGGAGTCGCAATTTGCCACTTCTGCAGCGTTGTTTGAGAGAAGCGTAGCTGATGCAGTATTCTTATGCTCAACTTTTTCTGGCAATGAGTAATGGGTTTATGGATATGGCCCAGAAATGAAGGTTCAAAGCTCACTGCTTCGTCCCAAAGACCCAAGAAGGCTTGGGTGTTAAGATCACTTGTGAAGGTCATGCTGGTTGCATTCTTTGATATGGAAGGAATGGTACGCTTTGGTTCCCACATGATGCACCGTCAATTCTGTTTTCCAAGTGGAAGTTCTAAAACACATACGAGAGGCCGTGGACTGAAATAGCCAGAAAAGTGGGGAAATGGCTAGCTGATGCATCATGACAACGCGCCCTCTCACAGTCGCTACTTGTTCTGCAGTTCATGGCTGGGAAGAGTCTAGCTGCGGTTCCGCGTCCCCCAAATTCTCCAGACTTGGCCCCTTGCGACTTCTAACTATTCTGACTATACTGAAAAAGAAAATAAAAAAAAGCGATTTGACATCATTGAAGACATCAAATCGAACACGATAAATAAACTTCCAGGCATCTTTTGCGACAGTGGAAAGAACGGTGGAACAAGTGTGTATGTGTTGAAAAAGAGTACTTTGAAGGAAATTATTGACAAGAAAATTAATGTTTGTAGTTTAATAAATATTCACACATTTACAGAACTTTTTTATCAGCCTTTGTACATGTTCTTATACTTAAATTTATGTTTTGAGTATCGTAACAGCGGTCCCTGTATTATCTGCGCCAGTCGCCTGCTTGCTAGGAGTATAGTACACAGATCTTCGAATAAAACCTTATTGGTTACCCTTGTAATGCAGAATAAATTCAGTATTAGGCCAGTTTAATATTTCATTGCAAATAAGAATAGCATTTAAAACAACCACTCGCCCAACACGCAATGGCTACCTGACGCTCGTTGTACACAGCAACACGAAGGTCAAAATAATTATTCTCTATACCATCAAAAAAACATTCATGAGTGAAATTAAATATTCATTTGCATTAAGAGTGCAATGGGTCAGAGCGCTGCTAAGGGACGAAAGAATGTGATATCTTTTCTAATTAAAATACACGATATACCCACTACGTTCACTCATAACGACGACTGTACTTGGTGACTTGTAATTAACTTGAGCGACTCAAAAATTCAAATTATTAGCATCCAGAAAAAATACAATCGACTGAATATGTAAAGTAACTTTTTCGTTTTTTCAAAATTGCAAGTAGGATTCGAGATGAAAAACAAATTTTCCAACTCGCATGTGAGCTGATGAGCGTTTTTTTTACAAAAATATGAAAACTTAACCCAAAAGTTGAACTCGGCTTCACCACTATTAATAACCTTGAAGTTCATACCGAGAACCAAGGTGCAAACTTTCAGTACCAACCACCGGTGCCGGCTGAAGAAATAGTCAAGCATAATGGAGCTCGGCTATGCCTCGCGCAACTCTTGAACCAAATCTGCGGTAATTATGAGCGTAATTAGCAATGATCTCACGGGAGCAGCTGAGCACGACCAGCTGCCTACCCAAACTTTTGTTATTGAGTTGAATGTTCTTGATGAAGGCTTGATGCCGGGGACGGCACTCACCGAATGCCTGCCTCAACGCGCCCAGTTTGGAGAGCTCTCAGATGGTATTCCTCCGCCACGCACATTCCCAGATAGAACCTCTGTTGGTTTACTGTTCAAAGGGATATTTTGTAACGATATGGAAGGTACACGCTCCGTGTGTAAGAGTTAATAATTCGAGTTTTATGACTAACGAAAGGACATATTAATTAACTGTAAATGTTATCATTTCATTTATCAGTGAGATGGAAATGGTACGGATGTTGTAGAAATAATAACATGACTCGATTGTCGACACAACATGAACTCTAGGGTCGATGAATTTCGATAGGGAAGAAGTTATCCAGTTTCAAAGCTCACTCAATTTCACTGCATCGTAAAATCAATGATAAAAATCATGCAATAATCCTGACTATATAATGTACAATATCGCCAATGTTTCCTGCGATGAACTATCACGATCCTACTCTGTTTTATAAATCGTTATTAATATTTCACATGGAGATATATCGTTAACCTTCTGATAGTACCATACTCATATTGTGCACCCTTAACTTCTCAACCGTGGGTTTGAATAAAAAAAGGAGAAAATATGATTTAACAAAGGTCATTCTAAGAGTCCTTTTCAGAGCTTCAAATAAGTGTTTGCTTTATGTGAGCCATCATCTTTGATCTACAAGTTATTTTTTATGACGTTGCTTCACTTTGCATTTTTAGAACCTAAAAATTTATTTTATTGTAAAAAATATCGTGTTTGCTTTAATTTTTAAGCTAAAAGAAACTCAACGAGCGCTTAAATCTGAATGAAAAGTTAAACTCGAAGTGATAAACCATAATAATCTCTTTTCAGGCGGTTGTCCTCAATCTTGGCCCTATGTGGCCCTCCTTGAGGCTCTGTAGACTTTGAACCAAGTAATTTCTCCAGCTTCGCTTGTAAATCATGTATGTCACTTTGATTTTCCCTCCAGCTTTACTTTTAGAGCCATAGAAGATTTCTTGAGGCACTTTGCTTGTGGTTTGGCTGATCCTCGTAGCCTACGTTTATGGCCGAGGATTAGGGCTTTGGGAAGATTCCTAAATTTTCCTCGGTCGTCCATTATACATGGTCGGTGGATCAAATGTTGGGGATATATCGATTCGGGACATATCCAAATTTGGGGATTTTTCAGTTCGAAAACATATCGTTAATTGAGGATATATAAATTTAAGGTATTAGAGCAATAAGAGTAGATCATATTATCGAATTTTCGCCGCTAATAACTGCTATGAGGATCGAACAAGTAAAATTGGATAGAAAATTAAATTTACCTCTGGAAATCAGGGTCTATAAGTGATACTGGAGGAAGTAGGTCACAGGCTGATCTCTACTGGAATGCAAGTATACACCAAAACATCATATTATTGAACATGCAGGATTGAAAACTGAGAGAGTTCTTTTATTCCGAAAAAATCTACAACAAAGAAAGGCGTCATTTAAGTCGAAGAAATACACATAAATTCACACTCATTTAGTGACGTTGAATAAACACAAGCTTCTGGTTTCCCAGTCAGTAAGTTAATTTTGATGGAACACGAATTACAACACTGAACTTAAACTGTGTTTTTTGTTCAAAGAAGAATCGCGATCGGCTATAGAGACCAATTGTGCTTTTTTACTCAGTGTATAACTGCACAAGCCTACCAAAGCCTACCATAACTTTCAAGGGTATGGCAAGGGACGAAAACATACAACAGTGTAAATGAAATAGAAGAATGCCAATGCACGTGTTGATTGTGAAAATTTCGACCCAATGTTAAGTAAAAGAGACGTCGGATTTACTAAGCTTTCTTAGATGCATAAAATAGTTCAATGCGTTTGTTGAATTGAGTTTTCGGAACTGGATTATGATTCTGTTTATTGTATGTATTGTTTACATTGAAAATTCATTAATCTCAGTGAATAGAATTTAATAACGGCTGTATTTCAAAATGAATAAATACAAAATGCCTGAATACATTGGACACAACAAAGAACTCAGGAATAAGCCGTGGTAACTTGAATTCAATTTGCTGTAAAATATTGGAACGAATCGATTTATAGCTTAACTTGAACTTATTAGGGATTAATACTAGTCTACAGCGCCTCGTTTTTGGTTAACGAGTATTTATTGTAAGCCTTTGCACGATTGTGTGTATCACAAACTGAAATCGATGACGATAATTGAAAATTCAGTAATTCAGGATTCGTGAGATATGAACTAAATACTCTGATGCAACTCTCGAGTGTACCCCGCTTGTGGAAACAAATGTGATATTATCTGAAAATTTATACTTCGACATCTGATGTCTAAGACCAATGTTGTCACGATACTCATTATAAATACAGTTAATTATGAAATGTGTTCCAACAGCGTAGCGACTTGAGGGTTAGAGAAACCGAGTTTTGTATACATCATGGTAAAGTTACTATCCATTCACGTTTACGAGAATATACTAGTATCGATGTGCCTTATACATTTACGTGGTATTTTTGAATGAAAATTTTCCCAGTGTTATTACAACTATTCCAATAATAATTTTCATGGTAAATATAGTTTAAAAACTAGCTTCGACTGGAGGAGCTCTTCATGAGTTTGTGGCAGCGGGTTGTGAGCCCAGGCACCGCTGGATCTGACTGTGGTGAGGGTGTGGTCGAAGATTACATAAAACTAACCTCAGTTTTGAGACGTGATGCCTTCGTGTGCCTTGTCGGTTGCTATTCTTAACACCACCCGTAAAACGCGTGTGCCGCCGAGACCAAAAATTAGTGCTGGACAGCTTTTTCTGTTGAATTAGGTTGCCTAGATTCAGGAACGTCGATCCGGGGAAAAGTGAAATAATGCTTTGATAGCGACTTTTGAGCCCAGCAAGGGCAGTTTTAAGGTTAACACGTATTGAAAAAAATATAGGACCCCAATCGACTTCGTTTCAAGGCATTCACTTTTGAATTGATGCCTCATCATTGCCATTAGAGGGAACAAAGAGCTGTCAAACTTTGGATATACAATCAGATAAAACAGCTCTTTATCGGAATTTCTATAAATGACCAGAGTTTACATTTTTCTCCCACTGTTTTATTATGGTCAAAAGTATGTATACTGAAAAACATGTCATGACTCTAGATTCTCTAAGTCTAATGTAATTGTCCGGCTTAAGCAGAAAATGAAAAGTAAAAACACGCACCGTTATTATATTCAGGATAAAAACTATCACTCACAACAAAATTTTGATGAATGCTATGCATCAAATTTACGATAAATACTATCATTCATAAACATAAACAACTGCATTAAACAACTTCAATCACCTCCATCCATCCCTATTTTGCGAAAACGCCCTATTTTCGAGACAGATTTCTGCCCTCTGCTTCTGGAATATCTCTCGCACGCAAATAAACCCGGCAACAAGGAATACGCATTTAACATTCGCTCGGTTGCATTCAAACTTGTGCTTATTTATATACCTCACATACTCAAGAGAAAACGTCACCCACAACTAGCTCATACGCGGATGGCATGGGTCCTGACATACGCAATGCAAGGCAACTAATCACTACGAGGCACGTCTAGGTTGGGAAATAGGATAAGGGAGAAGTAGAGGCCCCGCAAGGCAGCGATCTAGTTGTGGTTGTCCCCTTACAGGCCTCCCCGTCTGTCCCAGACTCAGCCGTCTGGTTTGCCTGGGTATTGCGCAACCGTCGAGCTCTCGGCCCGCGCTTCTTCTTCTTCTACGTCACCTGGCAACACGCCGCCAGCTCACGATTATCCCCAGGCAACGGAGGCAACGTCCTATGAATATGGTTGAACATCGTCCAGTAGCCACAGAAAAAATGGTAATCAAGATCGCGTCGTTGTTCATTCGTTTCTATAAGATACTAGACTGCTCATGACCTGCTGGGTCAAATAAAATTCATCAAAATCAAACCGTATCCAGAAATATATCCTATACATGTACAGTTAAGTCGGTATTCACAATACAGGATTAAACGAAGAGTATAAATTTCGAATATCTCAGAGCCGACAGACAAACGTGTGCACGGTTTCAAGCAAGCAAACAAGCAAGTCGACCAGAGTTTTAGTATTATACTAGATAAGCTGTATCGAGTGTGGGTGGCCTAGTGAGGAACAAGCTGGAAGCATAGACAGTTTCCCCGATTATTCCAGACTAACTTTCTTGCAGGAACATGTATAATTGTGCGTTATTTTGACCATCCAAGTATTTTGATCAATTATCTTACATATTTCTCCATTGGGCGGCGAAAAAATTGCATACTTATGCATGAGTTTGACCATCCACGTATTTTTATCGATTTTTCATAAATTTTTGCATGAGAGCGAAAAAGTTAGACTGAGATCGCTGCTATCCCTCCTCCAGAGTCGCTACTCGTTATCGTGAATTCAGTTCCCAGAACACACACGTGTATGTTTTTGCTCTGAGGAAACATTCCTCAGAGCAATATGCGTTAGATATTTGAAACGTGAAAATTAAAAAGGAAATCTTCGTTGAGAAACTAATTAGGAGAATGGTGGACGGAGAAAACCTTAGCGAATTTGATTGGAAGGTTTCCAGGTCAAACTGATTTTCGTCATACATTCCAGCAGTAGAAAAGAATAAACTTCACAAATTGAATTCTTAAAACATGGACAGATTGAAAAAATGTTAGTACGAATATATACGTATATTAGATAAGTACAAAATAATTGGCTAATGATGTCTTGAAGAAGCATACACCTAAAATTTAGCTAGGAATGTGCATTATTACGTGTTCGTGCTCCAATTCTGGACAGGACGTGAAAGTCAAACTTTGCTAAATTAGAATCCTTAATTCTAACATAGTTTTTGAATTTGAAATACAAAGAACTTCTGAATTTTTTGAATTATCGATAATTTTTTCGTGCTTACTTCATTCTGTGACGCTACTTTAGTATGTGACGCTACTCTAGTATGTGACGCTACTCTAGTATGTGACGCTACTCTAGTATGTGACGCTACTCTAGTATGCACCATAAACATATCGGCTCAATCAACAGCCATGGGACCAACACAAACATCAGCCGGTGCGTCTCGCGTACTATCGTACCAGGCATAGAACGCTAGATCGGTTCCAGTACATAAGTGCTCTATTTTCTTAATGACTCCTTATAGCTCGCTCTATTTACTTCTTAAAACACGTTTTGTTTGCTCCTTACAGCACGTTTCTTTAGATAATTAAGAAAAATATTAACTTTTTGATGCTCACTCTGGTTGATACCGCCGATTTGCGCGGGGGACGACTGTAGAGCGGTTGTTTGCTGAAACCGATCTAGCGCTCTGTACGGAGCACGAATGTACTGCGATGCGCAATTTGCACTAGTGTTTTAAAAATAAGGAAGAAGTTAACTCGCTAGTCAGTAAAACTAACTAAATGGGAAACTAGAACCAGGCGTTCATTTTACTAATCTTACCTTGCATTTAGAAATGAAATACAATTTTCCATAACCCTTATCTCGGTTCTTTCATTTGATGTCCGAAATTAGCCATTTGGAGTGATTATAATCTTATGATAAGATATTTTTAAGGAGATAATTATCGATCAAAAATGTTATTAGATCGTTTCAGAACGTCGTCGGTAGAAAAGTAGAAATGTATAAATGCCTAAAATTACACCTGTAGGTCAAAGTCCTGGGTGCAAGTTTCAGAATCAAGTGACACTAGACTATTCAAAGTTAAATGTTTTTCCGAACCTAAGTGTCGTGTGATTGTTAAAGCTGCATTATTGATCTAATCAAGGTATTTTAATCGTTATTTACTTGCAAATTTTTTCCGGACGGTTAGGGTTTCAAAAGTGCTTCATTTCTTAGACAATTGTGATACCAACGTTACCATCAGTATCAATATCGTTATCAATGAAGCGAACCAACATCAGAAGTCTATTGCTAAATTACCAAAGCATCAAACAGGGAATTTGAGCTCTTTCGAGAGTTTTGTTTGCATTCTGAAAGATGTGAGTCGCAACGAGCTACCTTGAGTTGTATCTCTTGGTGCAGAAATTCTTGATTTTGAAAAAAATGAAGAATACAAACATGCAGTCATCCAACTTCTAGGTCATCAGTTTGCTTGAGTGATCTTTAGTTTGAACAGCAATGGTTGACACTCGCAATAGCAGCCTCCCTGGCCTCCAGCACTCTTCATTTACCCGGCAGTTTTGAGGTCGTTTCTTTGCTATCCACATCCGATTTTGTCGTGATACACTCCCACCATCGTGCAACGATTGTACAACTGTAATTGAGTTCCTTTATGAGGCTGTTAACAGTTTTTAATCCTCGTGATACAGGATTCACGAATTGAGGAGATGATAAATTATACCTTAAATTGCAATATCGTAAATAAAAAATCAAAATACACTTACGCTTTTGATAAATAGAAGTAGGGAAATATGTGTGATGTTTTCATGCTGAAAAATTACTCTCCATAAAATAGTTAAATATTTGTATTCAATTTTGTATTGATGAATGATTAAAAGTAGAGTATGAAACATCATTTTGATATCTTTCAAAAATTTTAAACTTGCTAATTGTCGTTTTTAACTTTGAGAAATACCTACGACGCCGAGTGACACGTCTCACGAATACCTATCGACTTATGGAAAACATGCCTTACGAACATAAAATGGTCTGAATATTCATTTCCATAAGCGGATGAATTGATTTACGATTAAGAATTGGCTAAATTCGTAAGTGAAATGAAATAAATAGAATTTCTTGGTAAATTTTCTTGGAGCGTAAGGTGCTATGAATGTTTTCTCGTAGCCTTTCCAACATCGCTGTGTACTCTCCCTACCCTTAGGACCAGCCAGAAATACTTGTTGCACTTATTCAAAATGATGAATATTGCATTCTGTATTAAGTGCTGTTCCAAATTATTGAGCTGCTGCTACAGATATGACTGTAGATCCTACTGGCAGTTTTGATCAGCACGGCTTGTCTATTTTCGGGAGTGGGAAGCAGCTGCAGTCGTAAAGTGTGCCAATGCAATAAATCTATGTCATCACAGCAAAGCAAGGCTCGTGCTCATTGTATTTCCTAACAAAACCTTGAAACAGATTAGACCTCGACAACGTTTTCTGCACTGCAGGTACTTGTCCTACAGAGAGGAATTTGCAGCGCGGGTGGAAGATATCGAGTAAGTAAATTTAAGTAGTCCCTGGAAATCGCTGATGGAGCATTTTTAGGTCAAGCCGTTGTTTCTTTTAGTCCAAAAATTCAATTTTGCAATAAGAAGAAAGAACAAATAGAAGCAGAACACGGCAAGGCCTCGATTTGTTTCTTAGGTGTCAGTAGGTCGGAACATTCATCGTATTTACATCGAATTTTGGTTTCTAAACTTTCACTTTTCTTGATCTGTGCCTTTCACAAATATTTAAACTTTGCTCTTTCGAAAACCCCATCGCAAGGGTTGAACATGGATGTCAAGTGGGAAATTTTTACTATTTCACAATTTGTACGAACCCATTCTCTAACATCATGAATTACCTAACCAGTTAAACCGAAGACACTAGTGCAAGTAGTTGAAAAATTGAAAGATTTGAAGATTTAATTCTAGGTTCCGACCATGTTCACGCGCAGAGAATATTTGAGTTCAAATTTGTGTTCTCACAAAATTTTACGTGAGCACGCTGTTCTAAAACAGTAAAGTTACACAACAACATCGAAAAAAACGCTTGGGACACTTAGTACCCAGTAGAAAAAACTTCACAGAATTAACATAAGAAAGACTCGGAAAAAGAAAACGAATCATGCAAATCATGGTGGGAAGAGAAGGTCCCTTCGGGAGAAGAACAAGAATGCGGACCGGACGATTGTCGCGTGAAAGGCAGGAAGGAAGTCCCAAAAAATTCGTCGGGTTGAATACCTGTCAGGCGTGTGAGACTGATGAATTTCAATATGGGCTTCAAAGAGGATTTAAAATTCAAATCAGGCAAACAGTGAGAAAAACGGTAGAAGAATTTACTCTCTTGTGAACGTTTTTGCTTAAATTTTTTACATTTGCTTTTTTGGTTCAAGGTTTACTAATGTCCTGCACATCATGAGGGTACTGCGTCTTATTTTCAAGTCTTTATTTGGTATGGGAGGTTCAAAGGAATGGTTTCCCCCTGAGAGCAATGTGTAGTTCAAATAATATGCCACTGTGGTGCGTATTGTTACGCACGACGCAAGATGGGCACTAAACATTAATATTCAAACATTTCCGTGTCCAAATTTTTGCATCCTTACTGGGTTAGGTAAGAAAATACTGTGATAATCATAATTGATTGGAATGCGGTAATGACTTCCAAATTCCGCCAAAAATTTCGATACTCCACAGGCCAGATTTCAAAATTTTTTTTCTTGCTACATGCACGAATTAAAAGTAAAATTTAGTTTGCTTTTTTCAAAGTGATGATAAAGTGCATGCTTTACATTGTAAAGATCATGACATCACATCCGTAATAAGTATTTTGAATCTAAAGCAAGTATTTCGAGTCCGAGGTAAGTATTTTGAATGCGAAGCAAGTATTTCGAGTCCGAAGCAAGTATTTTGAATCCGAAGAAAGTATTTAGAATCCGATGCAAGTATTTTGAATCTGAAGCAAGTATTTCGAGTCCGAAGCAAGTATTTTCAATCTGAAGCAAGTATTTCTTCTCCGAGGCAAGTATTTTGAATCCGAAGCAAGAATTTTGAATCTGAAGAAAGTATTTCGAGTCTGAGGCCAGTATTTTGAATCCGAGGCATGTATTTTGAATCTTCGGTAGTAAGTATTTTGTATCCTAGGTAAGTTCCAATGAGCGCGCAGTAGGGTACGAGTTTCGTATCAGTTTCTACAGCACAAAAGCGGTTGCGGTTCTGCACGATGCGGACGTACCGAAAGGAAATGAAATCAATACAGCGATATTTCGTTGTCCGATGTTTAGGATGCAGTTTTTTACAGCTGCCCTGCCATGATTGCTACTTTTCACGGGAGGTGACGAATTTGAAGTAGTTGAAACATTTACAGCACATCAATTTAGAAACATTTATTTACCACAAGTAATTTACATCAGATACCGGTTTACAATCAAATGAGGGATGTCGACGAACCGGGATCAGGATATATACCACATGTGGGCTCGAATAAGGCACAAGGCTTTTAGGGCATATGATTTGTTAATGATAATTAATAACAAATTCAATGATTAATAACAAAAAATTCACTACTGCGTCCTCAGAAATGACCTTCGTAATATTTTATGTTTGCTTTATCACTATCGATGGACGCATACTTCGTTACTTTTTTTTATCAAAAGTGCATATGTATTGAACTTTGTATTTATAATACCTCAATTTAAGTCATAATTTGTAATGTACTCAATCCGTGAATCTAGTGGCAAGAGGATTAAAAACTGTTAACAGCTTCATAGAGGAGCTCAATTACAGTCGTACAGTCGTTGCACGGAGAAGGAAGTGTATTACGACAAAATCGGATGTGGATAGCGAAGAAACGACAAAAACCTACAACCGCTAAGCCTAGTGCATTGTGCCCAGATGCATTTCGGGCGCCTGCGCATTGGCTAATCCATCACTTCCGGCGCGCCGGAGAGCCTGGTTCCTCCGGCACAACTCCGCCATTCGCCCGCGTGTTCGATGCCTCACCTGCTGAGCCCACAGCGACAAGTGGGAGGCCCTGGAGCTCCAGGAAGTGCCCTAATGAAGCAAGGTCTCATCTGAGATTTTATCCTAATGACTTGAGCAGGAAACTGCGGTCCAAAGCGAGCGACGAGAAGCCCAATCTGCACCTCGCGCTCAGTGCGGACGTGGGAAGCGTCTGGGCAAGCTTTCTGGACGTGCTAACCAAGAAAACGACCTCGGTCCCACAAGCGCGCAACCAGCAAGCACAATGGCGCAAACCTTCACAATGTTCGCATGTAATGAAAAGAGGAAGACGCTTCCCGCGGAACGAAAAGGTGTTCAATCCTCTGCAAAATAATGGGTACCAAAGCGAAGTGGATTGTTTAACTAGGGCGACAATCCTCTGCAAAATAATGGGTACCAAAGCGAAATGGATTGTTTAACTAGGGTGACAATCCGCACATCAGCTGAAAATTTCCTCTTTGGAAGCAAGTAAATGCAAGACAAAAAATCTGGTGCCCTAAACGACACCATAAAGAGTACTTTTTCTATTTCTTGCCTCTAAGTTAGACAAACATTACAGTTCTTTGCAAAAGCGATCGTAAGTTCAAGTACGAGAATTATGGAGTTTAGTTTACAACGTTATGCATGGAAGCGTTCGTTCTGATATTGCTGATAATATGGTTTTAAGGGAATTTGAGTAAATATATTTATACTCGTTATATGTTTTCCAACGCAGTCAAGGATCACAATTCAGAACTACACAGTTGTTATGATTTTAAGTACAGAAGAATTGCTAAAAATTGATATGAATTGAGCACAGTATAGTACAGCAGAGCATCTAATTCACGAATTGTAAATGTTAGTTAAAAGTCAACGAGAAATCTGGTACGATTTGCGATCTTCATGAATTGTTGATGCCGGGCACAAAGTTATAAATTACTCTCCACGGTCTGCAAAAAATTCTCGTGAATTTGAGTATTCATCAATTACGGATTCGTGAATGAAGGCCCCGAGTGCTAGATGTTTCGTGCTGGTTGGATATTTCTGCTCACATAACGATGAAAAATGCGAAATTCTCGGAAAAGTTCCGTATAAGAAGCTCTACATGTTTTAATAGGCCTTCCCGTTTTTGAAAGCCGTTATAAACGTATTCATGCGTTTCTTTGCAAACTGGTGAGTGTGGTGGTCTAGACCAAAATGGCGAAGTATCGTCATCCCATTTGCGGAATCTACTGATCAATTTAAATACTTCGATTTTGTGAGAACTGTTCAAGGTCTTGACGTGTATTTCAAAGATATCTACTGATCAATTTGAATGGTTCGATTTTGTGAGAATTGTACAAGGTTTTTATGAGTATTTCGAAAATATGTCGATCCCGCCAGATGCAATTGCTTCGCAATGCGGGAGAGGATTTGGAATGTATTTCAAGTTGGTTTAGTGGTTTCATTCTTGGGTACATTTCAGTTTTTTTCGCACAAGCAATAAAAAGTAACTTCAATTCTTAAATAAAAATAATCGCGATGTGAAACGATAAAATAGTGAATATTCAAAAAAAAGTATGTAGTGGCCCTGATAGGACGACTACATACATACATCAGGGACTATATTAGCTGTCCCTGATAGGCCGCCCTTGCCTCACTATCATCAGACGGCGGAGGGAAACGGTCTCATTCAACAGCTCGCGGATATGCGAAGGGACACCATGCACACAAACCGGCGGCACCCCAGTGTGGCCAAGGCTTAAAGGCCCAAACATTTTCAAGATATTCAAGATATTCAAGATCATGAAAAAACCCTTTGTACGTTACACTCACAAGTCGCAGTGCAAAAAATCTTTAGAATAATTTTTTTTTTTCACAGGCTTCGGAAACTCCTGCAGCCGCTTGCTACAAGCTGCTTTTGGGGTTGTTTATCAAGAAAAGAACACAGAAAACCTGAAATTTCGTAAACTACAACAGCACGATCAGGGAGAGCAAATAAATTTTTTATCTGAGAAAACTGAGGTGTAACGAGGGTGTAACGAGCATAATGGGTAGAAACAAACGTTTAATGTAAACCTGTAAGCATGAGAAAAACTCAAATCCTTTAGCTATTGCTAGCTGACATGTCATCAACATAGTTGAGAAGCTACGGTCCCTAACATTCACGTGAAGACGCATGTCTTTGAACCAGCCAATCGATCATTCTGGCCGCCATGCTCTGAAGAGTGACAGCGCAATTTTAGCCTTTGTTTCTGGCCGACTGTTCGAACATGGGCTTCTGTGGACGCTGTGTCTGCTCAGGTAGCCGATGCTTCACGCTCCACATGAGCCTAAGGAGAGGTTCTTCCTAAAGCCAAAGCTCAGAACTCAGGTCCCAAAGGGCCTTACGCTTCTTCACATGCCTGAAATTTTCAAGTAAAACTGGCGCTGTCGCCCGGAAAATTGAAAAGAATGAACCCAAGATCAATGGTGCGATACAAGCGCATTTCATCGCAAAACTAAAGCCTAGATCTAATGCTTGATTTCCCATGCCTGCACTTCCCACGCAAGCTCTTTTCAAAAATGCTTTCGAAAACGTAAAACTATTTTTCTTAGAATATTTCTCAATAATCTTCACTTAATTCTGCTAGTTGAGCGCTGTAAAACAGCCGGCTTACTTACTGCTACGCCTACAGTGAAAAATGACCTAGTTGGAAGGCATGCAAATAGGCTTAGAGAAACTAGATGTCCCTTTAATAAAAAACTAGCCCTGTCGTAGGCGTTCGACAGCCCTGGAAGACAAATGTCTCGAAGCTGTAAACACGACTCTTCTCGGGACGTGACACGGGAGCCTGTGAAGAATAATGCCTCTTATCTGTACTGATAACGTATCTCAGAAAACAGAAACCTGAAGCGTATTTTTGAAAGATTCCTCGTGACCGTGAACAATTTGCCAAAAAAAGCTGAATGCACGATTTGCTCTGAGAAAAGATAGAAATAGGCCTCTGTCGGTGAACTTTACCCGTGGAATGTTGAGAGATCTAGTAAAAATACCTTCATTTATAAAGCAAATAGTTTCCTTTCTACGCTTTTCCAAACGGCACTCGTACTTTCTACAGTCAAAAGCTTTATTGCTCTACAAGAAGGTTTTCAACTCAACTGAAGTGAACCAGAGAAGGTTCGTTCCAGCGGCTTAGACTCCGACAACAAAGAAAGAAAGTTGTTGAAAAATACATTACTATGGCATGCAGTTTGCAGGTATGTCAATAACATATCACATGCAAAAACCAATTCTACCAAGTTAGATTCTTAATTTCAGTCATGAATTACAAGACACTCGGAAATATTTACAATTAGGGCTACGATGTTAGTCGCATGAGCTTCATAATGACAAGGAAAGAAACTTCGAGTATCACGACTCATCAATATAAATTTTATACTCGAACATAATTCCCACTTGAAATGATAATAATAGTAATAAAAAATATTTGAAAAGCACATGCAAATTTACGTAAACACGCCTTCACACAAATTTACTCGTAAAATGAAGTGAAATCTACACAAAAAATTAGAGAAAATGTACTATGTAAGCAATATCATTGAGAGTCTTTAGGTGCAGTGCTTTTCATCCGCGATATGGAAGCTCTGCGCGCGCCTCGAGATGCCGGCAACCGCGACGCATGAAAGGCACCGCCTCCGATGTGCGGACCAGCGCCAGAATGTGCGGAATGCGCGTCAGAATCCATCGACTAACTTCAAGCCTGAACTTTCCAGAACACAAACGTGGCAGAAGCCTAACGTACCACGAAAATTTGATAGAACTTAGCACTTACCGAAAAATGGAAATTTATTCTTCAGTTTACCTTGAAGGAAAGCACATGTATCAGATACTGAGCGGAAAGCCTCAACAAATTAGTAATGACGAAGTCGATTTAAGAGAATTCGTCCCCATTAAATAAGTCATTTCTTTTAAAGAATTCTCTGAAGTATAGCAGTGAATTTTAGCAGGAGTTCACTTCTCGACACAAAAATCGAATCGAGCGAACACACTGGTCGATGTTAAACCGGAAAAATGAATCATGTTCACCCAGTTTAGAGAACAGCGGGCGACTAGGGAAAGAAATCAAAGAATATCGAATGTAAAGTGCGTTTACCATTCTATTGGTACATGAAATATGGATAATTTTCTTCTCGAATGGACCATAGTAAAATCTTGAATTGATAATGATGCAAGAGTTTAGAATACCACACCCCTGCATCTGTTCGAAATCCAGATGAAATGCTAAAAACCTGAGCATTAAAAACATGGAATAATGCCAATTAGACACTCGTAGTATCGATTACTATGTGAGAGATCATCAGAAACCGAATAAATGGAGCTGAATAAAGTCACATTTGCACGTGTGAAGATCTATAAATAAATCTTCTCTTTGAGTAACTTACGATACGGAGCGTACGGAATCAAGCCAACCAAGATCTCATTCACTGGTAGTCTTAATTTATAAAATACTACACAACACATATATTTTCAAAAATATTAATGAAGACTCGAGGCGTGTCATGAGTTACCTTGAGTTACACGTTATTATGACTAAAGTTATACGCCTGAGGAACACATCAATATAACTTTGAACTAATTATCCGATCTATCAAGCTAAAATAACACTTCACTTTAGATAATATACTGTAGTATATATTCCACTCGAGATCTCATAATCACACTCACCCTCACACGTTGCCTGCAGCTGCAACACTACGCCAACAAGTGAAGTCTGGCATACCCAGGTGTGTCAAAACTTCTCAAAGTGCCTCCGATGCCCCAAAGCGATAATCCGTTTTGCACTGCTGTTGTGTTGTTCAGGTCTATGAGAGAATAATAATAACCTGAACATATTGAAATCGCACGATTATCTACATGTCCTCCAAACCAAGTTCACTCCTCAACAGACTTGATTGATGCAACTGATCGCATTTTTCAAGATGACACATGACAATGCTCACTTCACCGGCACTAATATAGCTCGTTAGGAGATCAATGACCCTGGGAGATCATGTAATTCAATGGAGTGGTACCCTTAATCTCCAGATATTCCTCCTACGGAAAGTAAATGGGACGAGCTTGAGACGGATGGTCATACCTCATCGCCTCTTCCATCAGTATTAGAAAATTTACACCATCTACTCCCACAATAGTGGGCAGAATTGAAAGTAAAGTTATTACTAAACCTGATATCACCAGTTACAAATAATGATGGCACCTGAAATTCTCTCGAATGAATGTCAAATAGATTCTCAAAGTTAACGACTGCTTCTCATCGCTCAGCTTAGTTGCGACTACGGAAAGTGAATGATGGAAATTCGAAACGCGTTCTAGTTCAGCTCCAAAGTGAGATCGCTACAGACGGTGAGTTAAATTCTCTCACACTGGTACACGCTTCTGTATTTATGTCAGCGCCATACTATACAATTTTAATGTTTCCGAAAAATTTAAGGAAGCCAACGAAGAGCTGAGATCAACTTCAGCTAACGCTCCCTCCACTCTGACCGAGCGGTTTTCAGCAGTTCACCTTCTCGCCTACTCAGGTGGCTTATTTTGAAATTTTGATATTTTGAGGGAACTACCTCACCCAAGGAGCTGCCCAGGACCAACCAGATTTAACTCGGCCTCTGCGCTAGATGTAGGCCTCGTATTTTGGGGAATGCTAGATGAATATCGATTGAAAACCAGACGGAATCTTTCGAAATCGCATTGTTACTAACTGGGGGATGTAATAAACAGAAATCCATAGAAGGTTTCTAAATCTGATTGACACTATTGATATTAAAGCGGCAATAAACTTGAGTAATCTCCGTATATTGGTGCGTTAGTGACGATGAAGTGTGTTGAACATTGGCAGCATCCTTCAGGAAGTCATTAGCAGCAACCTCATCTGAACATTCAAACTGGCAAATATATTCATGCTGGCTATCCTTCATATCATTACCACGGATACTTGACGAACTAGACTGACGTCAAAGCTGCGGCTGTCACAGAGATGACGTATGATCTTTGGTACAGGACAGCGTATGTCAAGAGAATGCATCATCAATAACTGAGGATTTCAGAGCAAAGTTCCTTGACATTTGTTTTTGAGTGTCAGTGGAATTGAAAACCTACTAGAACTTTTTTCCCTTGAGCGTGAGCACAGGTGATGAGACTAAGGTGAATTCTCAAGAGACCGAGTGCTGCCTCCGAGGATAATAACGAAGGCAAAGACGGTATACAATGATGGACCATGGAGCCCCTGAACGTTTTTTCCGAGGTGAACTTTGCACTTCTTCATAGCCATCAGTGAAATTTTAGGCTAATTTTAGTTTATGAGCAGACGTACTCTGTACAGGCGTGTAGAGAAACATCGCTTCTCCTGGTGAGTTCTCGAATGGAATTTAAGGGTTAGGAAATAAAACGCATGGCTTTTCCTGACACCTGTCAGACATACGGTATGCCTATTAGTGAAACCGATACGAAGGATTTTATCCAATTTGAATAGTGTAATAGATCAATGCACGCATTAACTTTCCAATTGAATGCCATTTGAAACATTAGTAATTAATTAAATGGTAAATCTTGCAAAATGAAGAGTTAAAGATATTTTACATACTTGTTCCCTTTAGAAAAAGGTACTATATCTTAGAGACTCTCTCCTCTGCACCGATGTAAAGCAGTTGAGAAGGAAAATAAATGAATGACATCCACGGCTGATCATGATTTTGCAAGGAGAAAATTACTGCTTTAAAAATCACCATTCATCCCTTTAAGCGCAGAAAATGAATTCTTTGTTGACCAGGAAAAATTTCCAAAATGCATTCAAACGGGAGTGATATCCTTGAAAATGTTCTCATTGAATAAATGTAGTCACATATGCGTATAAAAAAAAGACAGGACACTTTGATGCAGAAAACAATTTTTCGCGTTCTGCAGGGTGAAAGACAAAGAAAATAGAATAAAGTGAAGGGTTATAACCTAAAAACCAATCGATTTGAGCTAACTAAGGTTACATGGAAGGATATGTTATTGATTCCTATTTCATAACAGAATTGCCTCAAATGTTGTATTCACTTTCGACCAGTGTTTTGTGAATGACCTAGTGAATGAATGATATAGAATTCCATGATAACTCAGTGTTTCCGTATTTATTTTGAAAAGAGTACGTTACTGCTGCAGCGCCATTATACTTCCTGGTTCAAGCACCTGTCGTACAGTTATTAATTTGACACGTATGCAGGAATGTGTGTTGCTAAGGGTACAAAATATTCCCATACCAACAGAAGGGTTGTTTGTATTACTATAAAGGAATAACCAGAAATACGGAAAAAAATGTAACTACGACAGAAAGTTTCGTCTGAAGGTCAGTCGAAGAAAGTCACGTCGTTAAGATGGTCCTAAAGTCATGATTGAATGAAAGAGGAAGTACTTTTGCATCTGATTTGAGATTAGCCTATAAAAAATACCCAACCCTATTGATATAAACCTTCGATAAACTGACTCCAGATTCTGTTTCTTAATTTTTATATTTACGTACATAATCTACTCTGTATTTGCAGGCTTTGCTACATTTGAAGCCCTAAGTGCTGTTTAACAAATATCATACTCAAATAAACAAATCAAAAAGAGAAATGGTTTTATTCTTCTAGTTTGCGTGTCGAGAACCTAATTTTACACGAATGATGCGCCTCGAAGCAAATTTAATCTGAAATTCACATTATTGCTAGGCTCGAGATTTACTTTCGCTCCTCCTTGGCTTGTTTTGATGCGTTGTATCGCGGCCAACCTCTGCCTCTCACTCAATGGTCTCTTCCTTTCTGCCCGACATCCATAGAGAGCTGCGCGCATTGAACAACCTTCCCATTGAACAAACTATAGAGCACTCCGCCCTCCCTCATGTCTGAACTAACGGTCCCGTCTGGCTGCAAGGGACTGGCATCTCGCTGCTTCCAGGTGCGACCGGATGGAACCATGTACTTTCGGCGGTTGCCGGCGAGCTTCCATGGGAAATACACGACACCGAGTATGTAAATTCGAGTTTCTTCCCAGCAACCACCCCGTAAGCATCGGACGCTCCTGTTAGAATCCCAAAGCATAATCAAGTTTCTTTTTCATTGAAGGCCCTCGATTTTGAATTTGACGTAGATGCAATTCTTTATTTGAACTCGAGGCTTAGGAATGCAGGAAGCATCGAACTGCTAAACCATCACTCGCAAAATTCACTCAGTCCTTCTACTCTCAATAATTAACTGATCAAAGCATTATGCGCGAATCGATGGAAAGATGTATGGAAAGTACCTAGTCTTGATTTGGTGTACCCTCGCTGATGTCTTCCGAAGACGAAGGCACCAAAGATGAAGAGACCAAAGATGAAGGCACCGTAGAAGAAAGCATCGAAGATGAAGGCACCGAAGATGAAGGCACCGAAGATGGAGGCACCTTAGATGAAGGCACCGAAGATGAAGGCACCTTAGAAGAAGGCACCGAAGATGAAGGCACCTTAGAAGAAGGCACCGAAGATGAAGGTACCGAAGATGAAGGCACCTTAAATGAAGGCACCGAAGATGAAGGCCGAGCTCGAAAGAGCGCTCGAGCTAGTCTATGACGCAGCCTAGGGCGGCAGCACTCAATCGGAAGCGCTGGCATTATGGGAAGCGGACTCAAAAGCACTTCTGTGAAGGGGTTGAAAGGGGTAGAGGAGAGGAGGGGGTTATTGTGAAATACAATGCACCGGGACCGTGAAGGAAGGGGTCAAAACGAGCCAGTAGACTCTAGGATGCTGTATTGATGCCATACAAGACTAAAAAGACGATCACAAGCACATAGCAGCAGCTCGGCAGCCCTTGATGGGCCCCTTATGGGGCCGTGGAGGCCTCTTCATGAGAAGCCTTGTTACGGCCTCAGCAAACTTGAAGATTGAGTTACGATACGACCTCAGTCCTAGCAAACTAATGAGAAGTTTTGGCAAAAAGTATGATAAATTATTGTGTCATCTCAAAATATGAATTTACAAGGTTCCGGGAAACGTAAAGTTCCATGTAATTCTAATCGACTGAAGAACTTTCCTCAATCTCCACAAACACACACACACACACTTGTAATTTGAGTTTAAATTCTACTTCGAAAGATGCTGTGGCTTGACTCATCTCACAAAAAGTGAAACAAGTCTCCACGGCATGATATTATGTATCATAGTCATTCATATGTACCTTTCTAAGATTAAAACTGTGCGTAAATTGAGTGATGTGTGTTGAAAGCATAACTCTCGTTAACAAACTTTTGCATAGGTGGCAGCTTCAGCATCGCTTACACAAATGTAACTTGTCTCTCATTGGACAGTAATTATATTTTTCTACGCATCCCGCTACAAAGTTCAATTTTGACCTCGCCAGGTTATTTCCGTGAAAATGAGGTCGCCCGTAAATCAGCCTCGTTATTTCTAATAAACTCAACCTTTCCCCCGTAGATCTTTTTATTTAGTTCAGAGAATAACAATAACATGTAGGACTCCACCCTCATTTTAAATATTTGGAACTATCAGAAACGAAAATAATCTTTAGGCCCTGTTAACTTTCGATGCCTTCGACGTTGTTTTGCTGGTAGAAAGCTAAAAATAACTCCTAATTACAAGAAGCATCTAAACAAAGTGAAGACGTTCTGCTAAGATACTGATTAAACACTTATTCTCAATCCAACGGATAATTGAGTCCCATGAGCTCACGTGGAATAACTTATCTGTTACTTTTTTATTCAGTAACATAGATTGGGAGCTAATGTTACATATTTAGTCAGTGAAAATTGTTCTTTCTTAAAAGAGAAGAGCACTTTTGCGTGACCATAGGAGAACAGACCCTAAGCTGCATTTTTTCTTAAATTCGTGCATGTTATCA
Organism: Orchestia grillus; assembly: GCA_014899125.1. Classification (NCBI taxonomy): domain Eukaryota; kingdom Metazoa; phylum Arthropoda; class Malacostraca; order Amphipoda; family Talitridae; genus Orchestia; species Orchestia grillus. The sequence continues at coordinate 53,431 of VOMN01131945.1, read as the reverse complement.
AAAATTTATTTGATTTGCACCTCTAAGAAAACTATTGAAGTTGTTCAGCTAGACTACTCTTATTGAACTAGTGTAATATCGCCGAAAAAAATTATGCTGCGATATTAATCGACAAAATTCTGACAAAGTGAACGATAATCTAAAATTTCGGCAAGTGCAGAATTTTCTATGGCCACTGAATACACCAATTATAATTTACGTCAATTGTAAGTGTAATGGTATGAATCACGTTATTTTGTTTGTTTGGATTTTGTATCCGGAATTATCTTCATGATTTATCGAACCGCTTATACTTTCACAAAGAGACCGATATATTTGCAATCCATCGCAATGCTCGATCTTTCCTGGGTAAATTAAAATTTGTCTACCGGCATAATTAGTTACTTGCGATTCTAAGGTCTCATGGTTACTTGAACACAAGGGTGAGAAAATTGTAACCATTGCTTTTTTCCAACAGGTATCAGAACGAAGAAGTTATTTTAAATCGAAATATGCACGGATATTTAAAACAGAATGGCTGGGAAAAGCTCATTCCTCTTCAAAAAACGAACAATCCTTTTCCCTTTCAAAACAACAAACCTGGATAATTTCACAACAGGCTATCATCGGTCTGCCTCCGCGGCCCTTCAAGAGTGCAACCATAGCTTGTGTCCCGCCCCTACTTGCCTGAGCGCGTCTCACTGACATGCCATCACACTCTTTATTAAAAAACTATCGTTAAATCACATAATGGGTAACTGGATATGATCAGAGAGAGGGATTTAAAAGGGTGTCACTTCTACCTCCGACGCTTCAATTTCGTCTACCTGGCGTACAGTTCGCGCACTCCAACCTGCCCTTTCTTCCACATGCAGTTTAAAAAAAATTATTGCAAACAGAGCAATGCGTTTGACATTTTTCCCATTTCACTTAAATAGCGCGAAATTAGTGACACTCTTTTTCTTTCTCTGACTTTGAGAAGTGAACTTTAGCTGATGGAATTTTTTTTGGATACGACTGTTGCCTGCATCGCACACCTGGCAGCCTGATGCGGTGGCCAGCTGCGCGATGTTGTCCTATTGTTGCTAAATGTTACACACGGCTCAAATCTTGACAAGACCGGGCTAGTTGGTTCACGTTCAGATTTCGCTCGCATTGTAGCTATTCATCGTCGTGATTATTTTGAGAACAAGGCCAGCAATTTCGTATAACTAATTTATTGATTTAAAATGTAGAATGACTGATATAAGAAGTTTTACAATACTTTACTCGTGACGCGCACCAACATACGTACATCGCTTTCGTTTGGCAACAATTCTTGACTCAAAGCTGCTGGAAAATGCCTGTCAGTCCCGTGACACGTTTCTATCGAGCGGGCTTCAATACGACGTCATTGTCCCATTCTTACGGCACAAAACTTTACTTTTGCGCGTTCGTGACGAGGAAAGCGACAGCGCGGGAAAGAACCATAACTTTATATCACAGCGAAGGTATACTTACATGTTTCTCTTTGCTGCCGACACAATTTGTCATACGCTATTTTTGGGAAACTGGGTGTGAAATTGTAAATTACGAGGGAAGATCTCAAAGCAATGCGAATTGAAAATTAGTAAGAGGGCCATCCTCAACTATGATAGATATTTAATTTTGAGTTAGTTGAAGTTCACTCGTTCTTCGCTTGTTGAGGCCAAGCGTTCTACTTTTAGGCAACATTCAAAACATTATTCTTTGTGCCAGCAACCACGCTTAGTAAGTTATCAGAGAAACCAACTGGCTCTTCAATATTAAATCTATCTATATATGCTCAGTTCGCAGTTTAATGCATCTGTTGACAAATCGTGAAGGCAGCATGATCTTGATTTGGCATACCATATTCATAATGGGTCGAAATATAAGAAATGAATCTCACACCGCTTATTCGAGTAGTGAGAAATCGCTAATATTCCAAATCTCACATTTTCATCAGTGAGTGAACTAATGCACAATTTTTTTAAGCAAGTTTAACCCAGCTATAGCGAGCAATGAAACATTCAACTGATTGACACATACCGTTTTGTTCTCTATTCATGTACTCAATCAGTTGACTCAGTTTCTCTCAGTTTCATGAAGATAATTAAGAGCAAAAGAAGACTACTTCACAAGAAATGATTAACTGATCAAATTGTGTATCTAATCTAGTCTTTCAGAAGAATCACTCATTTACACGCCAAAATCACAGTAAAGTAAAACACAAATCACACGTTACGGTTAAGCCAATCAAAAGCATCATCACTCGCTGCGACCATTAAAATCCGACTAATCCAGATGTATCTCAATTGATTTGGATTATGAAAGTGGAAGCTTGGTACGCACTCCCACTAGGTCCTCCACTGTACTCGACGCCGCAATTTGCATTCCAGAGCTTTCCAGAGCGCGAGAGGCCCCCCTGCCATCATCCCTTGCATTCACGGTAACCGATCATGTTGAATAGTGAATAAAAGGGTAGTGCGCGTGACTGTTCTGGAATGTTCTTAGATGATTTGGCACGTGCATTCGGGCCTAGGTAGTCTGTGACGCAGTCAGCTCACCTTCCCTGTTACTCCTGTACATAATACAGGTACTTAAGTCGAAACAATTCAATTCGTTGCGTAAGATTGCAGTTTGGGAATGAAATGTGGGATAAAATCCTTGAATTTTTAGTGGACGAAGGCCATCTCTTGAATGGCAGAAAATTAAGAGAAAATTCAGTCCTTGCGAATACGTTAAATTGAGCTGTGAAGAAATAATGATCGTTGAGTTTTGCCTCACAAGGAACCTGGTTTCGTGTGTTAGGGACGACAGTTCTGCTACGATACAGGGCGCTAGCTCAAATTCAGGCAACTGGTGCCAGTAGGCCCGATGATTCTGGTCTATGGCTTAGCCTGAGCGGGCGTCTGTTTGCCATAGGCCACAGAAGCTAGGCCTACCACAGGCAATGCAGCTGCACGGCAACAAAACGACGGCTGTTGTCGAGACCATGAAATGCCGCTCAAATCTCGTCAGCCCGACGAAGAGGCATTATTTATTCGAACTTTGAAGGTGGGTTGTGTAATCAGCTGCCAGCTTACGCACTAAATGAACAGTTTTCCTGCTAGTTATTGTCGTTCAACAGCCTTCAAGCAAGCGGATGTCAAAATTAACATGAATTTCGGTTACTCTGTCGTTTTATGAGCTACGCATTTAACACTGTAAGTGTTTGAAGTTCTAGGGTAAGGTAACTCGTTGTAAAATTAGTACTGCTTTAAAATATGCCACTGAGATTGCATGTTTTTGGAACCATCCGTTTGTAGGAAAATTATTCTTTATTTAGTTCGAATGTATTTTTCTGACATTGATGTTGTTATGCATAACGTTTAAGTTCTTACTAGCGTCATTGCCCTCAAATTAATATACAAATATGTTAAAGACGCTGAGCAAAATATTTGATGAACCTATCACCTCGCGTTCAATTTTAAACTCATTTGAAGTTCTGTGATTTTGGTGTTTGCTAGGGCACATGACGAGGTCTCTCTCATTCTACAAATTAAAGTATTTTTATACTTTTAAGAACCGTGTATCTCTTTTGTCTGGTCGTCATGAAAGAACTCTTGAGTTTCAGTGATTATATCCAGCTAACAGCTCTACAAGTTTCCATAACCGGCAAATTTTCGCATGGAACAAAGAGCAAGGATCGAGACCCGCTCGCATGCTTATCATATTTACTCGCTAGCATTATTATTTTATCGACAAAAAATGAGCGTTTCGACCATAAAAGCCACTTTAAACATCTGGAGCAAATACCAAAAACTATAACGTTAAGAAATGATCGCATCGAAAAAATTTAAATTAAGCTAATTTCTATGATAATTCTCGATGATTTCCTCGACGAGATAATTTCTTCGCGTTAAATTTTCTATATTTTATTCCAGATGTTGAAGATGGCCTTTATGGTTGAAGCGTTCATTTATCTTGTTTTAGTATAATATTTATTCTGATCAATAAATATGGTAAGCTTACAAGCGTTTTTCTTTGCTTTCGTGTTCATGATTAACTTAACGAAAAGCAGAACACGAACATTACACGACAAATTTTAATTTCATTACATTTCAAATTTTTATTCCGTCAAATAGTCGCCAATTCTGAGCCTGAAATGCCCTTCGCTTGAAGCGACGCCCGTGCTTTTCTCTCCCCAAACCAATGCACACGCAGAGCAAAAACTGAACTAATTTCAGGTCCATCCTTCCCATTTCTTCCCGTGCCACAAAAACTCCGATCGCCCCAGCCCGACTCAGCACCGGGCCGCACAAAAGCAGCACAACCAACGAACCTCGCTCTTTTCCATCCAAAAAATTTTCAACTGTAACTCTACTCGCTTCAAAGACCGCGTTAGCAAAGCTCTGATTTGAACCATTTTGAGTCCGTTAAATGTGAAATAAAATTTGGGGCGAATATTTTCTTTGGTATTGTCTCGCTGTTCACTGCCGTGAGCTAACAATGATCATGATCGAACATTGTTCATAACGCATCGAATTTCAAGCGGCTTCGATTTTGATCAGTTTGGGGTTCCCACTTGTTTCGAGTTGACTGTTCAGATCTTCTAAGTCTAGTGCGCAATATTTCTTTTAGTTTTCCAGTTTACTGCGCGTATTTTGCGTATCATTTAGCACTGTGGAATATTATGCACTGATTAATTTTAAATTTTGTGAAAACAATAGAGAAAGCAGAAACATTTTACTTAACATAGATGAGAGTTTAGGAGAAAAATGTTTCAATTTGCTCATAAAACAATGGTGTGTCAGCATACGAATGAAGTTCAATTAGAATCTGTCCAATCTTTTGATAAATTTAAAGACTCGGCAAATATTACACAAAAAAATCTTAAGTCATTGTTGCATTAACACCCACATATCTAAATGAAGAGATTGTGTTTCTGTGTGTTACTTCTGTCTGCCGCTATTGCTGTTGGTATGAATAATTATGGTAACATTTCTTTCCTTCTCAAAACATCGCATTTTTAAGATGAACGTATTTGCATCTCAAAAAGAGCATCTTGGAAAATAATTTCATCATGCTGAATACTTCCATGCCTCTTCATTAATAATAATAAGCTCTAATTACATCTGTACCACTTAAAACTCCGTATCCTGCAACTGAAGGTAGGCAGTATAACAGTCATTCTTTTACGCTAATATCTGTTGTCATAAAGCTAAATAAAGGTAAATCTGTTGTAAGTGCTCAGAAGTTTTGACATCTGTTGTAAGGGCTTTCAGTGTTCGCCTTGAAGGTCACACTGTCACACTGAGGGATTGTGGTGAATGATTCTACTCCTTCAATTCAGGGAATTTTTATACCGAAATTCGCGGCTGGCATCGACAACCTGAATTTCAAGTAGAAATAAAAGTAACGCACAGCTTAGACAAGTTTCAGAAGAATAAAATACTAATTACCCAACGAAACTATTTCATTAAATAGTTAATGGCAGAAGCTTACATCACTGTCAGCGTGCTAGTTAACAGCTTTTAAGTAAAAAAGTAGTAACAGCTTTTAAGTAAAAAAGTTTATTTCCGCGGTAGTTCCGGTGTTTATTACACGCGGACCGGGCATTCTCATTATCGAGTTTTCGGATACACGCAGTGAGATTTCACATCCTGGGAGAGGTCGACCGCGTGTTGCAGGCGTTCTAAATATGTTTCATATCATATTTCTGTTTCGACTTAGGTAACACTCACTGACTCACGCACCTTTTCATGATAGTGTTTTTACCTTGAAAATGAGGAAGCGAAATACATGATTACTTAAGTATTTGAAGTTCACCCAGTAAAATAAAACATTGCATTCAATTGATTATCAAGTTGCGACGAAAGTTTTGCTCGTAGTCAAGTTTCAACAAATAGGAATATGAGCTTTCTCAAAAATTCGATGCAACTATCACAAGGAGCGACTATGAATCAAAGCAATGGAAATTGAACTGACAGCAACTTTAGAGACTTCGCAAAGTATAAAAGCTAATCTCTCACCAATAGTACAGAAATTTCTCATCATCCTGGCTATGAACGTCAACATGAAACATAATTCTGCATCAGGCTTTTGCTTGGGATTTCCGACTGTATGCGTGATCTCTCCTGATATTACCTCATCTGATATTCATGTTTTGTTTTAATTTACATAGTTACCTAAGGAGACAATTACCAAAATTCGAAAATGACCTTGTGCACTTCTTGAACTCAAAATATCAATAACTTTATGAAGCTGGTATCAGAGAACTAGTGAATGCATGGACAGCGATTTCAAAATTTTTAAAAATAACGTGAAAGAAAACATAAAATTTCACTGGAGATGTGCTTTAAAATTGTAAGTTGTTCTTCAAAAAGTTGTGGGGTCGAAAACCCCCCAAATGTTCGAATTGAAAACTCAGGCTCAGCTCGATTCCTGCGAGAAGTTGCCTCAGATTGCGATCCATGGCGATTTCGAAACGAAAATCTCTTTCATATTTGGGTACGAAACCATCCTCGTTCCAGGAGAGATCGTTTTACTTGTGGTAAATAAAGGTTTACAGATGTTTACAAATGCCTACAAATGCCTACAAATGTCTACAAATGCCTACAAATGTTTAAAGATGTTTACAAATGTTTCCAAATGTTTTCACCTTCGAGTACGCAACCTCGGCACTTTTGAGTCCTAGAGCTCACGTCTCTGCAAGTTTGAAATTTACGTCATCGAGCAGGGATCAAAAATAGTGAATTTTAGGTGCCTCCACGTTGATTAGTATTGAAAAAAGATCGATGGTTCCAAGTTCAGAAATTCTGCTATCTCTCCCCGAAAATAATTTCCAGGTACCAATACTAAAGCTTCATGAATAGTGATTGAGTCTCGCTATGAAGTTCAAGCGCCATGAGTTGAAAGCAAGGGATTTGCAGAAGATTTATCTTCGTTTGAAACAAAGACAGGCCAGCTTAGACGTTGCTGTCCCACACCGACCTATATCCGAAAACAAAAGATGTTAATCATTTACCTAAATCATAATTGGTGTGAACGTTACCCGCCACGCTAGGTGGTGATTCTTTCTATGACACAGTTTGAATTTGGTCATAGGCCAACACCTTGCAAACATCACGCCAAGACACCCTTCTTATTAGCACAACTGCTTCATCGCTTTGGAACATAAATCGTCCAACGACCTGGGTTTTTCCACATAACTTCAAAGCCAAAGCCCGCCGGGATGTAAGTGACGTGCTAAAGGTTCCTCTAGCGTGACAACTCGGTGGCACAGTACCACGAAAGGCGGGTGATGTTAGGCCTAGGGCTCGGTTTTGGAGACAAGCTTTCGAAATGTTGAACACTGGAGCTAATCTTCACCAAAGCTAATGAGAAGACCAGCGATTACCATGCTCCACTCCAGCGCCATGGCTGTCTTTCCATGCTACAGCTCCCCCACCCAAGTTCCACTCATTCGCTGCCGGAGAAGCTGACGCATCTGCGCAGAGATTGATCGTGTGATGCTGTTTCAAGATCTATCTCCATTCTCGTGTTTTTCAACTTCCGTCTCTTCAATGACAGAATTATATGTATCAGCAAAAAATAATTATTAGGAATTTTTCCAATGAAAGCTTCGTTGTTGTATTAGGTACACACGTCACAGTAAGCAAATCAAGACTTCATTGATTCCAGTAACATAATTTTTTCAAAAAAGTAAACCTTCCTTTTGCTTAGATCAGTTTCAATGTTTTAGCGTCTACAAGGGTTCTACCAAAGACCAAGAGTTCGTGCAACCGAATGAATGCATTTCAATTGAGATTTATACAGTATCTATTGGTAAAAAGATGAAGAATAATATCCTAAATACCAATTCAGGTAAAGGCTAAAGGAAATAAAATAAGCTATTCTGAAAACAGACGATTCAGTATAATTAATTTTTTATGATATGACCTCAACCACGTCGTCTCATTTCCTTCCGATGGTGCAGAGGCTGTTACTCGAAAGAATCAAAACAGTCTTGGAATGAACAAGAAAGGTCGTTGCTAGTCTAGCCTAGCGCATTGTATCTTTCGAACACATAACTATAGTAAATCACGCTTGTTTAAATGAATGTTCCTGTATTTACTTCGAAACTATTATCAGACGAACCGAGTTCATTCTATAAAAATCGTCCGAGGTCAAGAGGGCCATTACACGCTGAGGAAGAATGGTTGTTGAGTAGGTAATTGGAAACAAAAGTTCCGCAAGATATACGCTCACAATTACATCGTGAAAATTGTAGTGAGATTCAATTCAAACACATGCATAGCGAGATACGTAGAAAAATCCAATTCTCACATATATGCAGTGAGATTTATTATGAGGTTCGATTCTCTTAAATGCATAGCGATATTCGTTGGGAGATTTAATACGCATGTTGAGATTTACAGGGAGTTTCGAATCTCACAAATACACAGTGAGACTCGTAGGAACGTGGGAAAAATCGTTAGAGAAGTCAAGTGTGCACTCCAGGCTTTCATCTTCATCCATGCTTCATCCTCACTTTACGCTCTTTACAGACGATCGGCTTTGTCAACAGAAGATTTGTTGACCTAGATCACAGGCTAACAAAACTCCTCTTACAGCACATGATTGACCAGACTTAACGTCTGATCTGTTACTGAAGGAACATAGAATAAACGGTCTTTGTCACATTTTCTAGCAAGTTTTTCTCACTTTGTTTCTTTGCGTATCTATCTTCTGTTGTCAGAATTTAGTCCAGAAGCACCAAAAATGCGATTTGCAGAAAGAGTTATGAAAAATTTAAGTTTAAATAGTTGCGCAAAAGGAATCGTACTGAATACATAATCTCTATAAATCACGAAGTACGCGTAGTAATTTAGACTCCAACCTCACCAACCAGCATAAAAATGTATCCAATGTCAAAAGCTAAATTAAAAGAAAATTTGTTTGATACCCTCAATGACTTGTGAGTATGGATTAGAAATGATATAATATTTGTGGGAAATGATGGTGGAAATACGATATGGTATTTCCCCTACCTTGTTTATTCAGGTAAGTCCGTCGACGAACACCAATACGAACTTCTGCCCAGATTTCGTTAATCCGGGGCTAGGGCATCCAGTGGGTACAGGGACTCTGAACTAGTTTCTCACGGGTCTTTCCGATAATTGGAAAACGACTTAATCCAACTCTAGTACAACTTCCTCTCCCATGTGAAAGCACGACGCCTGTCTGTTCCGGGACGTAAACCGAAAGACTCCACAATCCAGACCAAGGAGAAACAATCAACATGAACTACATCCGTGTGAATATGACGTGAACTTATCATAGGTGGGCGAGATGGCCCATAGGGCCGGTAGTGGTGCTACAAGAACAACATCCCAAGATGGGCCTACAGCCCTAGACGGTCTTCAAAATGCTCGACTTTTTGGCAAGAAAATGACAAGGTCGATCCTCTGTCAAATCTCGCCATGAAACACGCGTCATTGCGAGACGTTTAATCAGATGTCACCCATGGCGTGCGTCATTTTCCCCTATAATAAGTTTCGAGATGGATGTTAATTCAAAATCAGCGAAAAATTGATGCGTCCGTACAGTAATGAAAGAATAATCCCAGTTTCCGAAATGCGAATGCGTGGTCGTGACTAGTTTCCTCGCTTTGGCCTAGGGTACCAAAGTTGTCATGCTGGATAATAAAATAAAACTATGATTGTGAGAGCATGGTAACACCTTTGAACTTAACGAGATCAAAAGAAGGTCAAGAATAGATAAAATAAGTTATATTGACAACTCGTAAAGAACATACGCGTCACGGTTCTGGTGGTGAAATAATTGCTATGCGTCCATGAGGTTCTTTGGTGACCTATTTTGATTTAGAATTTAATTTTAATTAAATCATGTACTGAAACGCGTGTTTCATAATCACGTGGTCAAATTGGGCGAGTTACCTAATGGAAGACTGCCCCAGGCCTTGCATGGATGACGTCAATTTTCGAATATATCATTAATGATGACTCTTCATTTCACGAAATGTTGATTCGCGTGATAAGAAAAATGATTACTAAACGCCTTCGCGCTTAGCACCAAAGCGGTTAAGATGCCATTTTCCCCGTCAATTCGAAATATCCAAAAAGTTCCCAACCGTTACAGAAACTTGAACTTGGCTGTGTCACTAAGGAGAAATATTCGCAAATTCTCTTCGGTCGGCACAAATAGATAATGCTATTGTTGACAATTGGCGGTCGTAAATTTAAATGCGTTTAGGTCGTTTATGCCCCACCATGTTGTAAACGTACGATACGATGCCCTTGACACTTATTGCTTTATGGTAAATGATGAATCACTGTGAACTGCTTTCCGACGCCGAAACATTTCTCGTTTCCGTTGTATTTTGCCGGTCAGGACAAGTGAGTGGCCGGAATACTATTTCCGTACTCTAATTAGAGAGTATCATCTATTGATAAGCTCAGCAGGAAGTATCTTAGCATCTGTAGTATTTGACTGGCTAGTGATAAAATTCTTGGATCTACTAACACGTCACTCAAACATGCACGATATAAATTTCAATCATCAAAATTCCATGCAAAAGATTCTCTTGTGAGGCCAAGAAGGTTGCTATGATCATTTTTCACATCAGTAAACGAAAACGCTATCAATGGATGCATATAATTTCCAGACGTGTATAAGCCCCGGTTAATGATGTGCTAAGAAACAGACCTATTTGATATATTAACTGAATTTACCTTCCGTTAACAATTTTATACATTTATTTCAAAATTACTTTTCATTCGTTAATGTACGGCCATCTCGGCAATTTTCGTCTGAAAAATCCCCCTTTAATTTTAAAAATTTACCTCAAAATTGTAATTAAGTGTAGCATAGATACGCGTGTCCACCTTATGTGTCTGATGCTCTCCTCGTTCTACGGAAGAGTGCGAAAGTTCAGGCAATAGAGAAGTTAGGTCCAACTCAGCCTATTTAATTTCTACTAATCATGAACCCCGGACGTCCCCTATTTTCCTCTACAATTAGTGATACTACAAAAAACAGTATTTCATGTCAGATTTACCTTGAATACGAGTGCACCCCAAGAAATAGACATCATTTGTCCAGCCATCAAAGACGGGGCACGTCTACTAACTAGTTAAATGTTATTAGTTCATTAGATAGACTACTCAGGATCACATTCGTATGGCGTTTGTTAACGGGGTTCGGTATAATATCTTCAGTAATATTTTCGCTCAAGAGTCGTACCGACATAATCCCCACCTTAGAAGTCTTGGAATAAATTCGGTCATCCCATCACGGGCTACACTGATGTGCCGCTCATTACGGAAAGTGTTTAATCTTCTATACCCTCGGTTTGCACTCCGCCCCAGGGTATCGAACCCGTAACCTCCATGCAGGGAGCCAAGCACGCTACCACCTGCGCCACGAAGGCCCACGCTTTAGGATAACTTTATCTGTTAGCTTTCCAGTACAAAAATTTGATCAACCGAATACTTCTATTTCACATTTTAAATCGCTAAAGGTGCAGGACACAGATGGAGTTCGAGTGATAGCGTCTGCCCTTTTGTTAGAGACGCACCGAGCACGAAACCTGTAGTCAAACTATTTACAGGGCAAAATGGAAGATATTGAATTCATATTCAGTCATCTGGGATTTCTTCATTTCGTACACCCCGGATACTATATATTCATGAACTGGATCGAGTATTCCTTTCAATAACTCAGGAGGGTTCGCTATTTGAAAAGAATGAACCGTTATCTTGCGCGTAAGATTTTCTGTGAAATTTTTAAATTGTCAGGTTGATTATTGTAAACAGCACTGAATATAATCAATTTTTTACTTGTAGTGTTTGTTGATAATATGAGATTCGAATATGTGTGAATACTTAACATTTAAATTTCATAATTGAATTTCTTGACTGGACGTATTTCGTGCACACAATGGGTGTCAATTTCGCAATGGGTATCAATATATATATAGCGTACAGCTCAGGTTTCACATGTGAATGTCGCCTTTTGGTCGGTATTTCATACGTCAGTTTTTCAGCAGAAAACGTCTGTTAAAAATCCGCATTACTGACCTGGATTACCTGTTTCAGGGAGATATTATTCATAGGAATTTAAGCTTGAAATAGTCGTAGGAAGGCGCACCTACGTATTTCACGCACGGTATGCTTTAGGACTCCTCCTTTGTATACATTTTTTGTTGATCGAAATCCGCATCTCACGTTTCCGCTTCCGTTACAATTTGAAAGACGAGAAGGATCATTGGGAAGGGCAGCCGCCGTCCTGAGAGCTCAGCGCTCATTCCAGGGCAATTCCTTGTAAAGAATTTATTACCAGAAACAATAGGCCTCTAGTTCCACGGGGCCACCGTCACCCAGACTGATTCGCCACGGTCGCAATCCAGAATTGTTCCAGAATTGTTCCTAAATAATCCTTGAATTTTTTCTTAATTTTTTCTGAATTGTTTCTGAATTGTTTCTGAATTGTTTCTGAATTGTTCCTGAATTGTTCCTGAATTGTTCATGAATTGTTCATGAATTGTTCATGAATTATTCGAGGTAAGGAGAGGGAAGTTTCATATCATTGTACTTCAATGGTATGTGTGTGCCAAAACGCATGACTGGATGCAACTATCAAATTAACTAACTCATATTGTAACGTTCACGTCAGATTTAAGAAGCACACGTGGTGAATATCAAATTTCACATCCTTATATGAATTGCACTCATGATACATCGTGAAATCGATACCTATTTCCCTGCGTGTAACTTTAAAGTCTTGAAATTCACTTTGAGTTGAACTTGACTTAACTGAATTTAATTGCGAACGAGAACATTTTGAAAGTTAGAAACTGGTGCTCTCAACGTGGATGGCCATCATGAAACTTGAATTAATTCTACCTCAATATCACGTCGCTAGGCTACCCTCCCTTCCTCTCTACGCCTTTCTTGCTAGACCTCCACTCCGGAGATTGTTCTCCCACAATCTCAATTCTGTAGAAGTTGGATAGTTTTGAACTGGATGATTTCTTCAACTGCATCGTTTGCATCGAGCAACTCACGAAAGTTAAGGGGTTCATGTTAACAAAAAGTCTAAAATTCTATCATATTGTGCCTGGCACAGTTCAGGTGAACGAATTCATACCTGGCCGTTTGTTCAGCACTCGTGTTGGGGTTTACGATATCTAATACCATGCACAGTGTACCTTATTGAATTTTCGGCTTGAACGTATGAGTTGGATTATTAATCATATGTTTACCTTTGTAACTCAATGAAAGCGTTTCTTCAAATATTCCTGGAACAACTTTATGTACATTCTAATTCATTTAAATATATCTCTTGGTCAATTCTGCGAGCTCAGATGAGCACTTATAACTTCCAAAAGTAGAGCGGTGGACCTGTTTTTTCTCCGGCGACTGTACTCGTACTCAACGGGGGCTTGATTTTATCTAGTAACTGTACTCGCGCTTAATGCGTGTCTTGATGTCATTTGGCGACTGTACTCATTGTTTTCACGTGGCTTGATTTTATCTGGCGGCTGTACTCATGCTTAACGCGTGGCTCAAAACTATGAATTTGTGAGTGCCGCTTTTCACGGTACTTGTCACAATCACTTGTTCAACGGCCACAAGCTGCACGGTAACGCAAGGAACTTATTTGAGCTTTGGTGCATGTACTATTTCCTAATTCTTTGAGCCGCAGCCCGGATTTTTAAATTTATATGATTGAGACAACTCTGCATTGAAATTGCTAGAATCTTATTTTTAAAACTACAACACATAGATATATGTATTTTGACTCAGGGTATCACATATTTTCAAACAATCGCTTTCAATGGGCTCCTCACATAAATTCAGAACCTATAAACTACTATTTATATAATCTCACAGGAGGAAGTATTTCTCTAGAGTAATAAGATGATCGCACACGAGATATGGATGCCAATGGTGATTACGCGTATTTTATCCTGGTTGTTCATATTTTGCTCACATAACTTGAACGAAATACTGCCCATGCGCATTTTAACGTATAAGTTCATTTTGCTGAATTATTTTAATTTATTGTGTGTAAACGAAGCATCAAATCTGATCTCATTTTCTCCAATATGTTTAACTCAGACTCGCTCATCATGCACAAGGAAAACTGGGATAAATGTAAATATGTAGTCCCGTCAGTAACGCAGTTTAGGTCAGCATGCACAGGGGAAAAACTGGAATAAATCAAAATTTGTTGTCCCCTCAGTAACTCAAGTTTGAGTTATCATGCAGAGGAAAAAACTGGAATAAATTAAAACATGTACTTTAAGTTCAATTCTTTAAGTCCCTACTAGAGCGGATTACTTCAAGCTTTCTTGAAATTTAACGACTCGACTATTCCGTCCCTCCAGCTACCCTAGGCCCAAGGGACCAAATAATTCCCAAGCAAATCTTACTATGATTTTAAGCCCTCATTTAATTCATTTTTCATGTACGATTCCACACAAGACTGACGAGGATCTCCTACATAAGTCTCAGAACTCGTTAAGTGTAAAATTATTTCTTATCGTATTTTCCTGCACTTTATCTCTTGAATTCATAAATATGTATGTATTCTTTCTCTGATGGATACTTTAAAAACATTATATCATTGAATGAGAATACTCACTCGCTTCTAATGAAAAATTACGCAATCATTAAATCTACCTTATATTTCATAGCCTATCTTGACTCGTACGACTCTTAATGCATGAAATAATTGAGCGAAAAGAAGACAATTTCAAGTTGTATATACTGCTGAAATAATTGTTGAGGTACTTGTGCAATCAACCTTGCAGTAGACATACGAAAATATATGAATGAATGTTCATTACATGCTACCGTAAATATGTTGCAAATACAACAAAAATATATATAACACAATCATAGTTAGATAATTCGACATATGAGGAACGAATGTTCCTAGAATGCGGATGAAACTCTTCAAAGTGAGTTCCAAAATGACAACAATTTTTGCATCTCACAGCAGCATTATGAGCAAGATCATGTAGCCGACGCTACAGCGGAACAACAGCCCTACCCAGAATTTGATAGCGCATACGGATGTATGAAAAAAAGGAGCGGAAGTCGGTTTCGAGTGCGGCTCTTATATAAGCGACCAGTAGAGAGCATCTCTCATTCTCAGAGTGGCAGCCGTGGAAGTAGCGCAGTGCGACCTTAGTGTGAATCTCAAGCGTAACTTTTCATCTCGACGAGAAACCGTGGGCGACTCAGTGATTTAATGTATTTGAAGTAGTTTTGTATGTATTATTACTTACTATAACCTGATGTTATATTACTTTCTGCTGGAAGTTGTATCGTGACTTCAGCGCATACTTGGCTGTTCGTGGTCACTGCTAGTTGCTATTGGGTCTTGAATAGTTTAATAAATTTTTGTTAGCTTTTGTCCTTCTATTCCTTTTAGCTCAGACTGATATTTTAAGTGACTCACTAAAATGCGTACGCAACTGTTTGTTAGAATACCAACAATTCGCCAAATAAGCAGCCGATTTTATCTCACGAATTTCAAGTTAATTAATGCAGACTATTTTTTTCTATTCACCGGGAGTGACCCAAATGAGAGGCTTTGGATTTTGCACACAAGTTGGCCATATACTTGAAAACTTCCTCATCTCTAAAGCTAGAAGACAAGGAATATAATAAAGAATCGTATGAATTCTGGTCTACGTTGAGGTTTTTATTCGCTTGATACCCACCGCTTTAGACATATAGTTTTTATGTTATTTGTTCGGTACTTCTGCCAATGGGTTGTCCTCGTGTTAAATTATATTCTCTTTTATTAGATATCTGTCATGTCTTTTGGTGGTCTTGGAGGGCGCATATTACGATGAAGAAAGCTCTTCTGATTTATTTCGAAATTTATTTATAAAGTTTCGGAATTTTTGGTTTTACCTAAACCAGTATTGTTTAATAGTTTCAGCCCCATCAACCTCGAGGTTCCATTCTCCATTTCTATTTATGAATACGGCATTCAAACCTGAATTGTAACTTTGGCGACAAACATTCTGACTTTGAATTACTTATATTCTTAAGTAAGGTATTCGTTTTTATTAGACGCCCTGTATACGTAGTGGTTATGCATGCATGAGGCTTTTTGAATATTTATTTGTTCTGCTTTACATAGGAATTATTGAAACGTTCATTTTCCCTCTTCAGCCTGAATTATGTGTGTGTTTTATAATTCAGATCTTCATAAAAACAATTTGGATTCTTGAAACTTGCATCCTAACCTACCATCGTCGGTTATAAGTTTTGGCTCATTTTCATATCGTTTGATTTGCTTCACATGAATTATTTTACTTATCCTACATAATCAATGTGTTTTCAGATGATGAAGTTGTTAAATAATCGTAAATAATTCTAAGGAATTTTATTTGTTGCATAATTGTTTGTTGGGAAATTAATTTCAAATTTTCTTTTCTCGTACAAAAATTATCTGATTTTCTCCCACGATCGCGTCTGGACGCGTGTTGCCAAACTATAATTTCTGATTCCCTCTAGTGCGCGGGAAACCACTGCGCTGCGAGGTGGGTGAGATTTCGTCGCTCTCGCTGGCAGGGTCGATTCTCATAGTAACTGGTGCTTCTGCCGTTGGAGCTGTGCAACGTTGTCTTGTATTAAGAGTATTAGACGCTACAGTGAGGTTTCTCCACACGTTTCATATGGTTGCGATTTCACTGGGTAAGGGAATGTGCTTCAGAAGTATTTATTTGGATGTTTTAGTTTGTTTCTATTCAAGTGTATGTACTTCAATCTTCGCCTTAGTATATGTTGCTTGTATGCATTTAGACCAGATTCAACGCTTTAGGGCAATATAGTGGGCTGGTCGTAATGACTACGTGTCAATATTTTGTTAGTGATTGACTATTACTGTAAATTACCACGTTGAGAACCTCGTTTAATACACCCTGAACTTTGGCTGTGAGGCATCTGTTGAAAATTATTATTATTCATCGGTAGTTCACCGTAGCTTGGATTTCGTATACTCTGAAAAACTAAAAGTTTTGTACCGGTAATTTGGCGTATGATGCGATGTGCATGCTTTAAACTTTGAAATTTACCGATTGTTTGGTTGAAGCGTGAAGATATAATTGATGCACGTTAGATTTGATTGATTTGTCACTTCCTATCGGCACGGAATTTTAATGGCTCGATAACGAATATAACCTTGGGTAATTAAGCCGGTTTTCTTTTGCGTTGTTAGCTTTGTTGTAGATTTTAAACTGTTGCTTAAGTTTAAAACTAAAATTTGAAGTTCCTAGTGAAGTGGTAGATTTGTTTGAGAAGCCATAGTCAAAAATACTCCTGCCAATGTATTACCAGTCTCTGGCGACTTGTACAGCAGTCTAAGCGGCCTAGGCTTAGGGACTGAATTCCAACCGAATGAACCCGATACTCAGCCTCCCCCGTTCCTCTCCTTGGTTCTATTGTACGGTCTCCCGCCTCTAGTCTGCCGGTAGTGACGTCATGCCGTGCTTCCTCTGCTCACGCCTGAGCTCGAGACTGTAGTCTCGACTCTCGGCTTCTGAACGTCAGTCAGCGATCTGCCCTGGTATGGGAAGGTTGTGCACTATGACGCCTCGTGTCACTTGCAGCTTGGTGTGCTACCACGTGGTGTTGCATCAGATATTGTGAGTAATGTGAACTTCTGGGTAGTCATGTTTACTTATTTAACAATCTAGTTTCTCTAAACACTGTTAAGCAGTTTCGACTCGAAACCCAAGCAACATTTTATTACTCGGATTCCTAATAGGCTTAAATGAAATACCTACTGATGTCTATGTAATTGAAGTACTAGTGCATTGTGAGCGTTCATTCAGTTAGGCATTACTCGATGGCCTATTAATTGTCTCGAACTGGAACTAATAACAATACCCAATGAACAACTTGATGTAGCTTTTACTTTAAGAGACTTTTTCCGTAAATTATTTTTATCGTAAAGTTTTGGAGTTGACACTTTGTATTCCAGCTTTCGTGTTTCTAAATTTTTGAAAGGTCTTCCATTTATTCCTAGTATGCTTGTAATAGAAATGGGCATTTCAAATAAATGCCGGTTTTCTGTTGTCTACTTCACGATAAAATTGCATGAATAAAATTTCCGCATTTTTATAGCGGAAGTATCGAAAAATTTTGTCTTGTTTGTGAATTTATGTAGTCTTGTCAGTTTATTATCTGCATACGACATATGAAAACTTGTAGTTACGGCACAGAGTAAATTTTCTGGAATACTTTATTCGGGTAATAAAGTCGGGGTTTGAAATTCACCAACAGTAGAATTCGGTTTGAAATTGTTTTGTTGAGTGGTATTGGTTCCTCATCGGTTTCTTGAATGCTTCTGTGAACCTTAGTTAGCTTGCGATAGTTAGATAACATCTTTTAGACTTCTCGGCATATTGGAGATTTAGAATCGTACCTCAAAGTTTTTTCAACATTGAAATGGAATTGAAGTTAGAGACCAGTTCTGCCCTCTAATAACCAATCTCCAGGTCAAATTTTCGGCTGAAATTTTTTTTTTTCTAGAATGTCATAACTTTTGCTTTTAAAATGTGAATCACTGACGCACGTGGAATATTGTGGGACAGAGAGCCAGCACTGTTGAGTGACGACGTGGAAACGACATTTATTAAGTGTATGGTGCGCCGATTATTAGTGGCCTGTTATCGATCCTCCCGCCGGCGGCGCGTGCACACAGACTTCCTGTGAACCACCTGGTCATCGCCCACTCAATGGTAGGTTAAAGTTGAGAGAATGTTTCAAACTATTGTTCAATTCGATGAACTAAAGAGAACGTTGGTTCAAAAACACGTAGACCCTCTCCTCCGGTAGCGTGTTGTCGGTGAACGTGTAATGCGGTCAGTATGTACGTGGACTATTCCACTAGTATACACTAAATGTGGGAATGCAGCGAATTAGACATTGAATTCGATAATCAAACTTCAAAGTCGTGAGAGTATTAGTTCATTCAACAGTTGGGTGTCCGAAAAATTTATGTAGATGTGTGTGAAGTTAGGTGAAATTTGAAAGATGGAACGAGTTTCTAAATTTTCAAACCTAAGCTTTAGCGCAAACGCTCGCCGTTACTTTAGAATAGTTCCAGCGTTTCCCAACTGAGCGTTGTCCTTCCTCCAATTAGGCTTAGACTGAGATTGGTATACCGCTGTGCTTGTGGTGGACACTTCCTTTGTCTCAAGAAGACCCTTGGTCGTTGTGGGGTTCAGGTTCGTGTCGAGGCTAGTCGACCGACAGGGTCGAATGGCAGTGCGTTTTGGGGAAAACATTTCGCTTTGGAAATGTACAACTGTGCAGCATCCGATTTAATCGTTGATCGTTCGCCTGTTCTATTCTTAGGGAATAATTTGTTCATTTTTCGAATACGTGGTGAAAATTTTCCTAGCGTCAGTTACCTGGAATTAGCCTTGGTTAGTTGAAATAGTCCTGCTCAAAAGTACAGTAACATTTTTAGACTGCGCGTCTTTATTATGGGTAGACCCAGATACTAGTGATTCGAACAGCTAAGGTATATTAGGTTGCTGTCCTGCATTCAACCTATGAGTTGTGGTGAATTTATTCTCAGAATACTCTCAAAAAAGAGGACTTGAAAAATGTTTTCGGAGCCGGACAATTTCCTCTCCTTTCAATAGTTCAGTTGAAATCAAATGAACTGAACTTTCGAATGTATACATGTGATAGTTCTCGGTCTTTTCAGGCTGGTACAACATTAATCCTCTTGTATCTCGGAGTTGAAGAAAAATTCTGTAGCTTTGAAGAAATTAGTCAATCTTGGTGGTTACCGCTTGCAGATAGTAAGGTTAGAAACTGATTGGCGTGCGTCTGATGCAGTGCCCGGGCGAGCCTTTGTGTAACTCTAGCTGTTCCCGCCTCCCTCAGTTCGCTCCTGACTAATACACGACTACCTCCTTCCACTTGTCCTAAATATAGCAGCCGTGCATGTGCGTAGTACACTGAAATGATTGCTGTGCGTACGCTTTACTACACTAAAGTCACCTTTCCCTTTTCGCGTGAGAATGAACCCGCGATATTTCTTTTAAAGTGTTCTGTCAATGAAGCCTTTGTTCATGTGAGCGGGCTTATCTGTGAAAATGTTGTCCTTCGATTACAAAGTCTACCGATAAGGCAGTGTCGCTATTGTGGGCCTGCAGCATTCTAGTGTTCGTCATCTGGTGGTGAGGTTGTGTGTATGGTGTTAGTAAACGTGTTTCAACCGAACTCGTTTCGTTGATTTTTCGTGCGGAAACTATTGGAGTTGATATTGGGTTAGTCAGAGTTGATCCGTATGTTGAGGTATAGTTTTAGAGATGTGACGCGTTTGCTTCTTAATTTCCCGCTGTTGAAGAGTTCCTTCCGTAGTGTACGACTGGGTCCTTGCTGACTCAGTTGGTTTTTTGCCCAGTTTCCGGTGTGGTCGCCCGAGGTTAGGTCTCGGGTCTGGTTGACGCGTACCTTTAGTAGTTGGGACTCGGTGGCTGCAGCTTCAGCTTCATCTCGTAGGTGAACGTGACTAGACCGAAACTGGAAAGATTTCGATATAGGATGAAAAGGTTATAAAGACTTGAAAGATGATCAGTTGAAGTATTAAAGAACTTTTGGTTAAAGGAGTTATATTGCTTCTCTGGAGTTGAGCTTGGTTTAAGCTTCTATGCAAGGATTTGACAGTGAAATCAGGTTTTCTCTTGTCTTGGGATAAAGATAAAGAATAAATTCTAACCAGTGGTAGCAATTCCATCCTTGTGAAAACATGCTGGCGCTATCTTGTTATATTGAAAGATATATAATACGGCACGAACGTACGTTCAAAGACTGTGACGGAGAAAATTCCGTTTTTCGTTTCAATAGCTTCCTTACCTTGAAAAATGCGTGAATATTCGTACTGGTAGATTAAATTCTCCAGTTCAATTTTTTCTGGATGAACTTCCTACTCGTGGCCTTGCAGTGAAATATTGCTTAAAATTCTGAATCTTTCGGCGTTGTTCGAAACTTGGACCGAACTAGTTGCCATTAAACTATGCTTTTGAATATTTGAAACTTTATTTTTCAAAAATACCAGTACGGTGGTATGAATAAATCGTGGTGAATAGAAGGTTTAAATGGCTGAAAACATCAAAAACGAGGATGTAAATTCTCTACCTTTACCAGAGAAGAAGAGCTGAGCAGTCTCATAATCGTAAGAGTTTTTTGAAGCTAGAGTTTGGGAACCTATCTCAAAGATGTTTGAACTAGTTTCGAACCGATGTTCGTTGAACCTCAATGATAGTCTGTGGTAGTAGAGTAGACGCGTTTGTTGCGGCGTAAGCCTTGGCTCAGCAGTGTGTTGAAAAAGTAAAGAGGTCACAGGAAAACTGCTGATGTTGCTCCGCTCTGTTCGTGACTCATGGCGCCATGGATCTCCCATGTTGACTTCAGGTGAAGATGGGTTTGGATTAATTCGCTTCTATTCAATTTTAGAGGAAGTCTCAAGTTCGAAATTCATACTTCAAAGAGTATCTTTTAATATGCGAGGCAGTAAAAGTTCGACAAAGTGAAAGTAATGCAGATAGACCGCGGGCGGCGAATTGAAAGAAAATAAGTCAGGGGAATTAATTTTCAGAACTTTCTTTGAATTGAGCTAACGTACTTGGTGAATTAAGACGTACGTGGTGAACTGTGTAGTACTAGCGTTACTAAGTAGCAGACTTAAATTTATACAAGAACTCATTGGTCCTATTTCGCTTACAAATCAATATCACCTTAACGAATAGGAAGAAAAGAGGTAAATTTTTAAAATATCCTTTACAAAATTCATAGCTCAACATAGCTGGGAGTTCAGGCTACTCTATTTTACAAAATCAGTACTCGTGCGCCCTCCTCCAGCGCTTAATTCATATACGAAACTTCTGTAGTGCATCATGATCGGAGTTTGAGAAACTTCGTTAGAAGGAATAGTCAATCTGAAAAAAAAATAGCGTTGAAACCTTGAACTGATAAGTTTCCTTTTCAGTTTCCTAATTAGTCACCTAACCTAACATAAAATGTTGGTCAGCACTTGGTTGTATGCCTTGATCACGAGTCCTGCAATCCTTGTAGGACGACCCTGGCCGTAAGTTGACTGCGGCAGCAACTCCAGGTGCTACAGCTGAGGAGAGCAGCTGCGTAGCGCTGTGTCGGCCGCAGCTGGCGGGGTTCCGTCCCCTCCGGCTGGTCTGCCTCGGAGCAGCATCTGCGCTCCCTCTCTTCTTGACGGTTCCCAACGTTCTTAATTCTAACCTACTATACTAGAGATGGTGAAGTCTCAAAGCTGCTCAATGATTAAACTATTCGGCAATTATTGTGATGTTCTAATTGTGTGGAGGATACGAAAGAATCTTGATGCTACATTTTTTCCTGTAGCGTTTGTTATTCATTGCTTGTAGCCTAAGTTATGTCTTCTGTTGTAGTGAAATTTTCAGCCTTTCAGAAGTTTTAAAAGAATATTAGGAGGGTTAGGTTAGCAGATTGTGAAGCTGCGCGACGCGGGAAACGGCCGTTGGCGGAGTTACGAGAATTGCTAGTTTCCTCATCCTTATTCGGTAGTTATCTTGAGTACATCACTGAAATACTCGCGAAAAGCAAGACATGATATTGTCTAAACCTAGTTTTGCAGTTGTGATTTTGGGCCGGCTTTTGTTTGGCTGAACATAAGTTACCTAGTGTTTTACAGATCTAAATTTTTTGAAATGGTAGTAAACAAACGTACTTGTTCTGCATTCCACTATCGGACTGGTATCAATAGCGCAAAATTAAGGAGTAAAGTAGACTATTGTTAATATAACCTCGTTTTGCAGATTTTTTAGTGCTTCAACGCGACGGCTTCATTGACACCAGCTGCTAAGTCGTCAACCATGAAGTCTGCCTGCCGTGTACATCTGCCCGACTCCGCCCTGTCGCTGCTTCCGATCTACTTTGTTCGGAGAATCGTGCAGTGGCTAGAATTTTGCTCTCCGCGCAGAGGTTGTGGTCTGTGCAAAATTTGTACCAGATATTGCACTCTCCCCGGCCGTTGTGCGGATGGCGTTTCCTTCGATGAAAAGTGAAGGTTTTGTTGGCACCTTGCAAATAAGCGTTTCCTTCGATGAAAAGTGAAGACCTTGCAAATATTAACTTGTTAGTAGCAAATATGACTTGAGACGTGGAATGACGGTCGGTATGGGAGCAAATCGCTATTAGTATTCGAATTGCACTCGTCCCGGCCTTCATTCTCGTCTCCTTATCTACAAACATAATCTTTTCAAAGGAGAAGACTCTTCCGAGGGCTCGGCGGGTCTTGGCACATCACGGCTTTGAAGGTTTAGAGCTTCACTAGCGAGATGAGCAATATAATTTATCTTTAGTTTGAACGGAAATACTGCTAACGTCTATAACATGAAAGTGAAAATGTTCAGAGCTAGAAAATGTGAAACGAAGTGTTGAATTTTTAGGACTTCGTCTATGTCTCTCCTGTCGTAGCAAGTCGACTCTCAGTGCAGCGCAGAACGAATAGTTTCAGATGAGCCGGTCGTGATGAATGCAAATTTGAAGTACTATAGCAAATTGCACTTGTCCCGGCCTGCTTATGTGGAACAATAGCGTCGGTGGCACTGTCCATATGGTATCAAATTGTTCTGGAAAGTCGATGCTTCGTGAAAGTTTAGTTTCGCCTGTGAGACTGGATGGGAAATTTCTTAATTTTTCTCGATCAAAGGCTCAGCTGACCGGTCGTGATGAGGGCAACTTTGAGTTACGATGCAAATTGCACTTATCCCGGCCTGCCGGACTGTCGCACGATCTCTGTTCCTGCAGTACAAGACTTGTGCATCCTTCGGAGCGTAAGAAGCGAAGCGACTTCCCGGCTTGAAAATAATTGTTCTGAATATTTGGAAAGTTCTCGAATAATCGGTTAGCGATTTTTTCCATGATGGTTTTAACTCTGCAGTCTTGAATATAATAATGTAAATCTTTCATGGTATCCCGAAAAGGAGTGATCTGCAGAGGTTAAATCACGTGACCGTGGTAGTCATGGAGCATCACCAGAAGTCAACTTCGAAAAAAACGAAAGTCTGCTACATGAGGCCAGTTTTTCTTGCTGGATGTGGTGCCGCCACATCTTGTTGGAACTGCAAATTCTGGAACACATCATCTTCTCGATTGTGGCAATAAATGCCTCTCGTATAATTTGTATGTATTTAGTTCTGTTGTTTGATCAACCTTCTCGAGGAACCATGGCCGCCGTTGAAAAAAAATGCACGTGCGAAGTCCTTGTTGGTCTGCCAACTTTGACAAATGTTACGCCTACTTGTTATGCCTCCACACCAGACCGTAACTTTTGAATGATGTGGCTGCTCATGGAATATTAAAGGGTTTTACCAGAATTGAATATTTCGTTTATTTCATGATTGAAATATGCCTGATCAGACATACGAGATATAGTCATCCGGCCGCCATCGAAGTGGACGTGCGACGTCACAGTGAATGTTCGATTCAAAATTAACGAACGTTAGTCGAATATCATTTAGAAAACGTATGGAATCTTTCGTAGTGCTGCCTTGTGAAAACCTTTGTAAAATTCCTAGCCCAATGTTGCCAAGTTCATGTTTTGAAATCGGCACTCCTCGAACACTTGAAATATGTTGCAAATCGCTGGTGCATTTCGTACCAATCTCAAGTCTGTCGAATCGTTCTTTATTTGCAATCTCGGAGTCCTGCAATCATTACAATCACCGTACGGTTGGAAGGTCTGGTGATTAAATGTTCTTATGCTGAACGTAACTATTCATTGCGGGAGAAGGAACTGTTGGCTACCTGTAGCTCGACTCGTTGGCCCTTTCTGTATTTTGGCACTTCGCGCCCTAATAGTCGCCATTTTTAGATTAAAAAATACGTTTGGAATCGTTGTCACGATAGGTGGAACATGACCGTTTCTTCCTCATTCACTGCCTATGGGCTATATAGCATTTTTTATACCTGGATTTGTGGGTAGACTTGTTTACAACGGTAGAATTTAACGCCACCTTCCTGAATGATAACGAAGATGCCTATGTTAGTCACAGGTAAGGATGCAGTAACGCCTGATCACGAGTAGGGACGAGAATAGCGGAAAACCTGTTCACACAGGAGTTCTGTGGCAGGGAACATGTTAACCCTGCATTTCTAAAGATTGTTAAATGAACGTTTCGGAAGAGTGCTGCTAGATAGCGCGAACGTCAATACAGTGTAGTCGCCGAATTATTAGGCCAATTGGGGATTGAGGTTAGTCGTAAAAATTTTAGTTAGAGGCTGAGCGAAAATCAGAGGTTTTGTCTTCGGGGTAAGCATTAGTACTTGGTTTCTAAACTGCGCTGCTTGATGTGCGCAGTCGTGACCACTCTTCATCCTCCATTCTTTATTTTTATTTTACTAACAAGGACTTTTGTCCTCATCACTAGAGACAATTTCGCTTCCGACATTTTGACTCTCAAATTATTTTCATTTTCTCGGAAGAAGCTAGTTCACTGTTGATTCTGGGTTTGTCGCGAGGTCAATCGTATTTTTTGTTCGAATAAAATTACATAACCCCTGAAACGGTGTAACGAAATTAATGGACGTTTCTTTGGCCGTACTAAATATCACTAAACTGTACTGGATATCAACCTCGCACGGTCACTGTTCATGATGCTGCAAATGCCCTGCCGGCCTCATTAGCCGAAAGATTTTGCTTGGCGGGAAGTTAACCCTGGAAATTTATTTTGTCAACGGCTCAGAGATTATTCTAAGAATGGTGCACGTAGGATCGAGTAGCTGAAATTGGCAACAGCACTGTCCTAAATTCTGTACAAAAGTTGAAAACCAGAAGGCCAGAAGTGAAGGATCCAATTCAGAAATTTTAGTTGCAGGAACGAATGTATGCGATGGTAGTGACGTCGCCTATTAGTGAGCGTAAGAAAGTCTTAACCAGAAGGTGCTACGTAATTGAATCAAATGTCGAAGCAAACAGCTTCGGAGTCCTGTTAATGTCATAGCTATAGCCGTTTACTTCATAGCTTGTTTGAAACGTCTTCCTTTAATCCAACTGGGGACCTCGCTTCTGGGTCACTTCTTACACTTGCGCGATAAACGGCTAACGTGTTACTGATTTAAACCAATTATGGTGTACATGTCGACTTCTACATAACGTCTAACTTAAAGATCGGTTACGCATGACTATTGCAAATTAAGTAACTCCCTGAAATTTTAATTGTAAGCGATGTAGACGTTAAGCGAGTATACTAGGTTAACGTGAATATATGAAGTTGTAATGTGTCCATGAATATGGAAGGCTAGTTGGCAATAATCCTCTAGAATAGTTTGACATTGTAAAGGCCTCTAGGGTAAACTTTATGCATAGCAGAGATCTGAGATTAAATGTCGTTCTAACTCGAGGAAAACTGAAAAGGTTCAGCAAATTTATCTGACCTGTGATCGCATATGGTCGGGCGCAGCGAACCTCTTATTTCCCTACAATATTTCTGTACACCCTAATCCGTGGTTGGTTGAAGACGCCGCTGTCGGTTATTCCTCTCCAACACTACTTTTGATTGGTCTGGGGCCTTTTCACCACATTGAAAAATCTGATGTTCATTGCTCTACTGATGTAACGAGTGTCGTAATAAATTGCCCGGATGTGGAAGGTTTTTGTCCCCTCGAACATGTTATTAGATATTTGGCAAATAATTTGAAAATCTTCAAAGTTCGAACAAGCAGATTGAGTTTTAAAACGTGAAGGTCACACATTAAAGGCAAATCCCCTTCACTTTTGAAGTGAACGCAAGGGTATTTGTGAACTAGGTCAAAATTGCGGTGTTGATCTATACAGTAGTGGTAGTAAGGATAGCTATCTTTCCACGAAAGACAATTTAGTATAACGATGCGCAAGGTGTGCCCTCGCACAAGGTACCCTACGCGTAGAAAGGGTAAACAGTGAAGAAATCTGCAAAGGCCGAATATCACTAGGTACGTAAAAGGTGTTACAGCCTAGCTGAGGTAACGTCAGTCCCTAGTGGTCGCCAGTCTTCATATAGCTTAAAATACAAATCTAACCTTACTTTATTTCCCCCGTGAAGGGTATGCGATACTGGAACCAATGTAGTTCCTCCCTAGTTTGCATTTGGGACAGAGATACTATCCAAGCGATAAATGGGATACGGAACCTACGTCGCCTTTTCTTGAGCGGGTTCACGAAACGCGTCGTTTCATGCACCGGCGAATACACAAGAACAACCCTGCAAGTTTGTTCATTTTTACAGATTTAATCGCTGCCGCATCGCCCAGGGTTCACAGTTCAGATAGTTTCCTTGTGCACGTACAGTTTCAAAGTGCCCTCGGATATCCTACTTCCCATAAGTGTCCAAGCTTTACAGTTACAGTGAGGAATGTCGAGCATAGTTTCTGTCGGCCGTCATATTTTGCAAGTACTGAACTTGCGATAGCTAATCACTTTTTCGAAGCTTTGTGGGCTTCAGCCGGCTAATAACGTTACCGAAGGGTCTCCCTCTAAAAAAATTTAAAAGCTGCTTGGGGACCGTGTCGCGGTCGAGCGAAAGAGATGAGCAGATTAACCATCTTCGATACATACGTTCGCGGTAGTTCATTCGAATCCGCCGTATCACCGATAAATTATCCGATTATATTTACGTAGCATTTTTACAAAGTTTCAGGCTTCATAACGAGTGAAACTTGGGTTGCAGAGCGTAAGCCGTTGCTACGAGATCAGAGTGTCAATTTCTACATAGGCGTATTTCAGATGTCGAGAAACCGCATTGTCGTTTAGCAGGATGAGCTAGTTGCTCCCATGGTCAGAGCTGGGCAGCGCTACTTTGAAATGTAGCGGCCGCTACATTTCAGAGTAGCGCTGCCCACTTCTGCCCATCCATCTTCACGCGTCTAGCAATCTGCTCACAATAAAAGCGCATGTCGGCTACGTGCTCCGAAGTTGCTTTCAGTTGCTACAATGCATGAACAAGTTATGACCATTAAGTTTCTCAGGGTAAATTTAATATCTTTCAACAAAACTAGGGGATGCGTTTCGTTGCAGCTCATTTCCTCCCCCTCCCACAAGGATAGTACCTGATGAGGAAGGAAGAATACAGTTTCATTTTTACATGTACTTCGGGGTAAAATCACATCGGGTTAAATGGTCACGCATCGCACTAACAGGGCCTGAATTAATGTGTGGTCGTGATTACAGTAATGTCATCGTTTAGCCTGCAATTCTTCAGATATCACCAATGAAATTGCCACATTAAGAATAATCGTTACGGGTCACCACATACAATTTGAATTTTTGGAATTTAGAAAGTGGTCATGTTAATTTCTCGATACCAATAAGTTCTTGCCCTGTGCGTCGAGAAAAGACACACACGAAGTCGAGGTATGTAGTGTTTAGAAATAGTTCATGAATATTCAGTTGAGTACATCACTGTTGCAGCAGAGCCGTGCATTGGGTTTTATGATCTGAAAGATCGTCGCTAAAAAAGGGAACTTTCCCTATGATAGACCACCTAAAAAATTTGGCAGTTTTTTAAAATATATTCCCCATTTACAATTCAAAATTATTAAAACCCTCCAATACATATATTTGACAGCACATTAAACCTTCAATTGGCTAAAATTTCAACCTAATCTTAAAATCAGGTCTGATCGTTAAAACTGCTCTGGAAGTTCAACTTCATGAAGAAGCTGACTCTATCGATGAGCCTTGACTCCGTTCTGCCTTCTCCATGTCAGACAGTTCTTTCAAGATTGCTAGCTTCACCGATGCGTACCAGGATCTTATTGCGCCCTCTCCACCGGTGGGAGGATTTTGTGAAAACTGCCGGTTGAAGGCTGCCAATCCTTTTGCAGTTATTTTCTCCACCAATTTAGATCCCAATTCCATGAATTTCTTGGGATCTCTTTCCCCTAGCGGGGAACGGATGCAAAGTATGACGAAAAGGTCGCGGAAACTTGCCATTAAGTCTTTCGTCATGTTGTCAAAGGTGGACAACTCTTTGTTGCATCTCGCAAGCGTCCTCCTCAGACATGCCACCAGTTTAAACTTGGCGAAACTGAAGCCCTTCTGGACATGTTCTATGTCTCCTCCGCGAAGTTCTTCCTTTCCTGTACAGAGGTTGTGAGCCTTCACGCGCTCTAGTTCTTCCGAAGTGACTTCTGATAGCACCTCTACGTTGTCACTAGCCTCTGAATCTCCTGAAGTTTCATCGGATGTGAAGTCACTGTGACCCTGAGATTCCAAAAACTCCCTGCTCTGGAAATGCAGAGCAGCGAGCTCTGCTGATGGCGAGGTACGCAGCGATCCCGCTGGACCTGACGGCGACTCTGAACTTGAGGTGCCCTTGCTAGAGCTATCCCATTCTTTCTCAGATTCCGAGATTACGATTGGAGTAGGATGAAAGCTCACTTTTTTGTTCTTGCTTGGTGATTGACCTTCGGCACCCGAAGCAGATCCTTCTGTATCAGCTTCTGCGTCAGCTTCTGCTTGTTCGGCCGACTTGCTTGTAGAAGCAACGCTGTCTTCGTCCTGAAGGACAACTCTTAGAGGAGATTCATCTTCAGAGGAAGTTTCTCCGGTAACTCCACTAGCACCTTCACAGTCCATTTTAGACTCCTCGCCGTGTTTTCCAGAATCAGACATGTTTGGGAGTGATTTATAAAACTAAAAATAAAATCGACTAACGGTTCTGCAATTGAGAAATGGATTAATCCATCGTCAAATTCACACGATTTGAAGGGCTTGACAACATCTGGTCAATTAATATACAAGTGACGGGCAAAATCTAGATGAATTCAGATAGAGATGCTGAAAAAATTTACGCTCGAGAGCTTCATACCACAAAGCAGAAAATAATCTGGCACTTCAGGAATACGATAGGTCTCTACCCACTACCAGCATGGCCGATTCCGCAGTTGTTCAGCAGTGTGTCTCATTTAAATCCCGAAATCTTCGATTTTCTCAGATGCACATTTAAAATTTTTAGTTACCTTTCAAAGAAATGGTGCATTTCAAGTCAACTGGATTTTTTTCTCAATTCAGCTAAGATTGGGCTAATACAATTGATCAATGCGTACTTTCTTGTATCATTTGGATACAACTTGCCAAGCGCGTTTAAAATAACCGCCTCCTTTAGGCAATTCACTTTTTGATAACTGCTACCTTTAATCAAATTTTAAATACAGCATTTCTTCTCTTTATCGAAGTGCTGGCGTTCAACTGACGTTTTCCTATGTTTGGCTTTCCAGGGCAAAATTCGTTTTAATTTCTCGACATAAATCTGTCAAAAAGTTCTGTTGCAATAAATGGAGATTCCTATCGTTCACACTAATTTCTCAAAATTATTGGAGAGTTCAATGCTTCCTAGCCACACCGAAGGCGATCGATCACAGGAGATCGAAATGTATGTAACATAATGTAGGTAACATTTTCTATGAACTTAAAAAATTGCAAGCTATGTAAAGATGGATCCTCGCACATTTCCCCGAGCATAGGAAAGACACGAGGAAGAAAAGACTTTGATGGCGGAGAAGGTTAGAAGACAAAGAATGTACAAAAGAAAAATGTACCGAGGTTAGGAGGCTTATGCATGAGGTAGCTTATCAATACTCGTAAGTTCACAGGTCCCTATAACTTGAGGTAAACACAGCTAGCTATCCTAATCCTATGGGTTGTCTTTAGCCCCATGAAAGACCCAAGTAGAATAAGAATTTTTCCAGTAAGAATCATCTTTGATCCTTCTGACAACTCTGTATTGCAACCTGTTGCTGCCAAGTACGTAATATTCAAACGTCATCTATCAACCTGAAGTTCACCGATTTCGACACCAGTGATCTTGCGTCAATCGCCACTGAAAATTAGAGTTTAATACCCGTTATTTCCCTCAGTTGCTCAATATGAATTATAAACCGAAGTTTAGGCATATCTTATTCCCACTTCATAATACTTTGAGTGTCCTATTCACAGGAGACCCTTAACAAAATTTCAAGTCTCCAAAGTTCTGAAAAGTTTTTAGAAGTTCCCATAAATCATGGTAAATGAAGCATAGACCTCTGATATTGCACTGCTTCAGGTAAGCATCACTTTTAAATGAATCTCTTCTCAGATGAATCCGAGTTCCTTTACCATTTGCCTACATTTCCGTCGTAGGCATCAGAATTTTGTACTCTGCCTCTACTACCGATTCACGAAAATTTTCGATGGCCGAAACGTCAAGCCTCTACTGTAGCTACGGGAACAGCTTGCATGACTAGCTCAACTTTCAGTCTAAAGTTTGACTTTAGATTCATGAAATCCGGTTTATTAGTCCGTCAATTCATTACCCGTTCTACGCCCCTATCCACATCAGATATCACAGAGAGATATAAATATCGCCAT
This sequence comes from Orchestia grillus, assembly GCA_014899125.1. Classification (NCBI taxonomy): domain Eukaryota; kingdom Metazoa; phylum Arthropoda; class Malacostraca; order Amphipoda; family Talitridae; genus Orchestia; species Orchestia grillus. Next base: position 22,036 of record VOMN01131945.1, on the reverse strand, counting down.
TTGATTTGAATTAACTATGACCAAGTTTATCCACAAGTAATGTATCTGACTAATTTAAGAAAATGACATAGGGAAGGTGTAAAAATTAGAGCATAATTGGCATGGAAGTCTAGTCCTAATGACCTATTATCACCCGAGGCAACTAAACTCCCCAGGGAAGCTAGGGGTAGAATACGATAGCATAACTTATTTAACCCATCCTATTCCCTATCTTATCGCCGTCTTTGATTTTGCCCTTTATTATTCTGAATGCAAATAAACCAACCCAACTTTTCCGAAGAAGTTGGAATTTTCACACTGACTTTTGCAAGTTTATCAAGTTACACCTCGATTCATTAATTACTGGAAACCGGGGGAGAGTATACCCCTGGTGGACAAGTGTCCACCTCCTGCGGTTCCTTAAACAAAGGTTGCTGGCATGAGAACTATGGCAAATTTTCCAAAAGCATTATTCATAGAGGGCGCTTCAGTGACAAGGAAACAACGATTGGTTGAAATTTTCTCTTTCAAGAATCACAAGCCCAAATGTAGAGTTAGTCATGATTAAAAACAGGATAATGACACATGACCCAAGTCGTTTGCCGTGTTACGACCGAGTAAATCTGCTAAAATTTTTGTTAGACTTCTAGATGGTCATTTCAAATTCGTAACCTGCAGCTCTTTTTTCTTGCTCTGTGGTGCCCGCATTTTCTTCGTCAGGACCTCGCGGCTGGGACTCTAGAGCCCTTTTCGAGTCCTCGGTTCTTTCGGCCTCCGCGCGCTTAGGAGACACTACGAAGGCTTTACCATGAGGAGTCTTCCGTACATTTTCGTACTCCAAACCTTCTGCAAGAGGGCTCACGTTGTATGATGACCCGCTACCTTTACTCTCTGGTGTCGAAGGAGGACGTTTGATATTCACGTTTCCTCCGTCATCGTGGAGAAGAGCAGCAGGTTTCTCTTTGGATGCCCGTTTGCGATCAATGTCAATAGCCGAGCCGGAAGCAGCGCTAAGGTCAGGTAGCAAACACGTCGCTTTCTCAAATCTGCAGCAACAAGATCTGGTTTTATCATCAATAGGCACGCCAGCAGCTTCTGCCCTGCATTTTTGACAACACGCTGGGCAGGATCCGCTTCTGAATAACGGCGTTGGTAGCTTAGAGATAATGCTTTGGAAATCCGCATCAAGGTTTTCATTGCTTACCTTTAAATTTTGTTGCGGAAATAAGGAGGTGTCTAAAATAATCCGGCCTTCCGCGCAAAGGCCTTCACAGATTTTGCACTCTTCCAGCCGTGGAGGAACGCTTCTGGCCCTCATCTTTGGCACTGCTCCGGTCGAGGGTCCTGGATAGTTTAACCTTGACTTTCTTTCCGTACTTAACCAAGCTTCCGCCTCCTCCGTGTACTTTTTAATCATCGAGTATCTCGTCTCCAAGTCGAGATCAGATTTCCTTTTCACGAACTCTCCTCCAACCAAAATCTCGCCCTTTCTATTAGATGATCCGGCGAGCATCTCTCTTGGGGAGGTATCACACTGTCCTATTGTCGAGTTTCTCTTGCCTTTATAGGGCGGAATTTCTAACGATGCGTTAGAGAAGTTCCGCGGGGATCTACAACTCTTGCAAAACGTATTTCTGAAGAATCTGCTAAGGGATCTGCTCCTTCGCCGTATTCTGAAGGACACTGGCAACGACGCAGGGAGTTTCTTTGCCGTGTCCGAATCGTCGCCAAATAGTTCCTTATGAAGCTCTATGTATGGACTGCCATCTGGAGTTACACAGTATTTTCTTTCGGACCCTTCGAATATGCTTGTTAGAGTCGATCTCTGCATTTTCACGCGTTGTAACGTTCGTCAAAAAAGAAAATCGAAGGCTTAACAGCTGAAAAATTAAAATTAGGATAGAAGTATCTGAAAATGGTCAGATTTGCAGTGAACATCTGTACTTGCTGAACGTAGGACTCTTATCCCTCTGTCTGATCTGAATTCAGGTGTGCTATACATGTTTTGTTCCCTTAATGGAAAGTGCGTTTCAACCTAAAAATTCACTTTCATTGTAGGTACCCGCATTCCAATTTTTACCGTACTATCGCGCTAGCTGAAACTCGAGTCTGGACTACGCAATAAATCTATTTTACATTCGGAAAACTATTTTCAGATTGATTGTCTATCTCCAGTGATTAACCTAGCATTAATGGCTAATGAAAGTTCCCTACCACCGCAAACGTATTCTTAACGAGTTCACGTAACCAGGGAGTACTTTCCTTGAAAGGTAAGCTTAAACCACGCATATTCCTCACCACGCCAGTAGCTTCAAGGCATTGAAAAGCCAACGGTGCAACGCTTTTGAATTGGAGGTACTTTTAGCTTTCATTCTTTTAGCACGCTTTGCAAACCCACTCTGCTTTTATTATAAATCTATTACTACCACACTTGTCAACCCAAGTTAGAGAGGTACCTAATATGAGCCCCTTTCGTTGACGAAACTGAATGCAAACGAAGATATCCATGATTGATTGATAGATGATGGATCTCCTGCGAAACGAAGTTTAAGAGCCAGGTCCGTTTACGTTCCAACTAATGGACTAAACAATTCATTTGCAATACCCTGCCGTTCGAGTTGGCAAGTATGAGAAATTGTACCACAAATAATGATTCGAGGTGCTGTGAAAGAACAAATGCATTGTGTGCTACCTGTGGCACCAGCACAGACTAAATGTAGAGTACCAAACCAGAATTTAACCCAGTTATCAGAACAACTTAGTTCGCCACAAATAGCAATTTAATTCCATTCCTAGCCGTCACTGCTCGACATCACGTCAGACAAACGAGAGAAATGACCCCCGAATTATTCACAGTGAAGAATGAAGTATCGAGCCAATATTCACGCTTCTTTATGTTCAAGCGAAATTAATTCCAGTTAGGTATTCGAGTATTGTTTGCTCAGGATGAGCAATGCTAAAACTCTGGTTAGCAAAGTAATCCCCTTTAAGGGTTAATTTTTTTATAGCACAGGTGAATCACCGATGTTTAGACGAAATCGAACTGGCATGAATGTCAACGTATCAAGCTTTGCTTTTTAGTATAAAGAGCCTTCCAAAATCTCTTCGTAATATAGGAGATACGATTAGAATCCTCCCCCAGCGTGGTAACCAAGTATTACAAAGCTTCAGAACATTATAATGGTTTTTGGTAGGGAATTTAAGAAATTTTATACGGCTGCTGGTGAGAGCACACGTTAGAACGAGCGGATAAAACATCACGTTTTCACGAAGTGTTTCAAGTAAAAACGCCATAGGGCAGTAGAAACCTACAAGTTTACTCTTCTAGACACTGTCCTTGGTTATTGTACATTATGTTCACCAACGTTCTAGGTGTGACCTCTGAAAAAACAACTTGGAACCTTGCTCGAGGTTTAGCATTTAAGACCTTCGAAATGGCTTAATTATGGATTCGGCCAATTCTAAACTGGTACTTTACGGAGCACTCCCGTCAACGAAGAACAACCATGAACTAAATATGTGGCAGTCATTTTCAGATCTAACCGAAATCTTTCATTTACCCAAGACCACAAGTTATAGTATTCTAGGTAATCGTATTTCATGATCCTCCGGTTTGGTAGTTAACGAAAAGTTTCACAATTTTACGTTCTAGTCACCACTACCAAACCGGATTTATTCACGGTTGATTTCCTTTTAGTCTATTCAATTTGCAACGTTTATATCACGACTCTGGAGCCTTTCTGGAGATTTAGCTCCAGTTCTTATTACATAAAGCAAAAATTGACTTGCGTCAAATGGGAAAATTCTCAATCATGCGCACCCAATAGCGACAAAATTCAAGACCTCGCCGGGCATAGATTCTATGTTTAGCACAATCCGCTTCGTACATTTAGCTTGGGTAGTGATAGTTTAAGAAGCTATGACCGCAGAGGAGTTGATAATCAGGTGCTGAATTTCTCTTAATAATTGGAAGTAGACATTGTTTTACGAAACAGTCGCCAAAACAAAGTTGTACCGCACCCCACTAAGTACCTAGGGTCAGGTGAGGCGAGGACTTTCCGTCAAGATACATTTCATCATGATCCACGAGGCTTCATTCAAAGGTGCAAATACTTTCCTCGCATGAGAGATAAATAAACCACGTATGACCGTATCCAGGTTCCAGGGTGATATGCACGACTTCGCTTTATAGCTAACTTTATCACAACTCGGCGATCTGGAGGTATTTGTCAACATATAGTTAGGTTCCCAGCTGAAGTCATGTATGGGATCCCCAACACATATTTTGACTTACATCAAAGCTTTACCAATAATACAAAACGCGGTATGGTTAACACTTTAAGCGCGACGTGCGCCACCCGTGGTCACGCGATAAATTTTACCTGTGTGGAGAATCGCACTTAAAGTGTTAAAATATTCTCGGTTTTAGCACCTCGCTAAACAGCAAGTGTACCTGACGTAGTCTTCTACATACAAGTGTAAATAATGTCAGGCCCACAAATATAGGTTCAAATGCTTAGGGAAATTACAGTTATGACACTATAACGTGGATCTATTAATGGATGACGCAGATTAAAGTCATTTAAACTGCATACTTTCGCTTCGTAGTTAGAGCCACCCCAGGAAATTTCTTAAGTGTAGGTAACCTATTTCTCTCGGAGTTATTCCCTATCTGAACCGAAAATTTCTAGGTCAAACACCCGGAGCCGTACATCGACCCGCACGTAATATACTACCATTGTAGTCTATACTCTCGCCACTAGCAAGCTACAAAATGCAATTTCTGCCGACAACGATATGCACTCCCTTAAGCATTTCCTACTTATCCCAGTAATCATACACACTATCAATATAATTCCACTTAAGCTTCAGAATTAAGTTCGGCATGAGATGCACACTACACAGACTGTTACACTGCCAAGAGTTGATACCATTACAAGCCATGCAGTAACGTACAACTGCCACTGAAACAGTGACTATAGCACGTGGAGAGATGAGTAAATAAGAAGAAAAAGAATTCAGTGCGGTGTTCGGTACTTTTAAGAACTCGTGGAATACATGAACTACCGTTTGTTTCGATCAGTAAAATTTGGTGCGATTCTTGAATATATGATTTCTATAAATTGTTAGATGTAACGAAGTACTTAATTGTACATACTCGTACTCGAAATTGTTTGTTCTCATAAAATTTGCTTGCTTCTATTTTTCGTTAAGTGCATAGGAATTAAATGTATAAGGTATCAATGACAAGCAGACAATTTATCACCTTATCTACCTTTTCTTACGTTCAGGAAATGTAATGAATTTTCACTCTAACAATAATGGTGCCCCATAAGTTAATATTTATTTAAATCAGTTTTTATGTGAAGATTAGTGATATTTAGCTTGCTTATACAATATTATGACCATATTTTACAATTTAGTGATAAGCACGATTCTCATTTTTTCAAACAGTGAAATAAATTAGAGCCAGTCACGGCTGAACAAGAGCATATACATACTCGTATATCCTGAAAGAAACTGGCTAGGGTTGCCGTGTGAAAAATACCAAGACTCCAAAGTTCGATGCAAAATCTAAACAACGTTACGATGAAATTCTACCATAACTTGGAGAGCGATGGCGACCAAATCTACTAAATAATGATAAGGGTGCTCAAGGAAGACTTGAACGTAACATTAATAGAGGACGGACGATAACTACCTTCTACCACAAGTTTACCTTAGAAACCTGAGAGGAACAAGGATGATGGTTAAGTAAGAGCTCTCCTCGTCATTCCTACCTTCACATAAATTCATATGATCTTGACTAAACGAGTCTTGATGCGTGACGGATTCGCGACCTTCATCTCTCACAGCCGGGGCCCTATCTCGTAAACCACTAATTTCTTCATACCACATACCATTGTGAGTGGAATTTTTATGCATACGCACTGTATGTCTCAAAACGCGTACGACATCTATGTACAAGGCCTAACTGCCTCATCGCAGAGCCACCGTGCCTCGCCGCAACACAAGCGTATTATCAGAATAAAGAATTGATGACAGAATATTTACTTGAGGCTTACATTTCCTAGGCTAAGGGACTCGTATATTTGTGCTGATCAGACGGAGAAGGGAAGAATTGTTATCGAAAACTTTCAGGCCGACAGTTAAAAGTTGGTAATAATATCTGTGGATTTATGGGCTTTTCTGCCCGAATTTTTTTAAATAATAATTGAGTCGCAAATAATACCTTGGTTGTATCCCGGGACCAGAGGTGGGCAGCGCTACTTTGAAATGTAGCGGCCGCTCTGCCCGTAGGAATACCATAGGCAGAGGTGGGCAGCGCTATGCTTTGTTTTTAGTAGAAGTTAACCTAAATTCCCCACGCAAGCCATGTGCATAAATGAGGATGAGAGAAGTGCAGTTTTAGATTTTTATTATTAAGTGTTTGACAAACATTTGTTTCAAAAGATCAAGCACCAACTTGATTGAAGAAATAAACAATTCAAATTATACGTTACTACACATAAGTATGAATTATCTCTTAACTCACCGTGTCCTAACATATTTTAACTTTGATATTAAATGCACATTAATTAAATCTATCTGCAGGGCACATACAGTGTCTTACTCATGCGTGGTAGATTCCTCAAACTTCTCTAAAATATGAACTCTGTTATAGGAAAGGATGCTTGACAAGAATTTAATTACAGCATCCTCTGCTCAAACTTTTTCTGATCTCTCCTACGAAACCACTAAAAATATATTAAACGATGCTCACTTAGTCTAAAAATTTCAAAATACTCGGTAAACTTGTATAATGTTTTCGAATATATTTTATGTTTTTTAACCATCTCACGAACCCATACTGTAAACAAAACAATCAGTGATCTGTGGTGTGTTGTTTTCGACGTTGTGTACGTTAATTGACTATTTTTTTTAGAAGAGTGTGTGTGTCTTGCTAGCTCTGCTATTGGTATTTCTGTAGACACGTTATCAATTGATAGTGAATTGACATTATTAATTCTCCACTTCACTTTTGTGAAGCTGTCAACGGGTATCAGATATGCAAGGCATTTTCATTCCAGATTGTAGAGGCAATGCTGCTCATTGGGTTAATAATATTCCTTGTATCACAAATCTTCTGTTTATATTATAACGTGTATAAACGCAGTAATATACATTCTAAAACTACTCCATGGTAGTATGTATGATAAAATGCTATTGAAGAGCATAAGGACCATATGGCCTTGCCTGTTGTGGTGCAAGGTGATTTGTAAATGGGGTTTCATGACTTAATTTAGGCAAGTTTTTTTACAAGGCGAATCCTAAGTAATTTATTAATTAAAGCTTTCGATGCTTTACCATTTAGCCATTTGTTAAGAAGAAGATAGAAGTTTACACACATGCCTCACAAAATTTGCTGGTGGCTATGTTTGTAGCTTATAATTGCTGCTGCTGAAATCACTCCCTCTTTTCACCTCATGCATTGTGACATTTAATCTAGAACTAAGTTTTATTGCTTGTAGCATGGTATTGTAAAATTAGAAAGTGTTTAAGAAATTTTTTGTGCTCAAGACTTAATCAGTTATTCATGTTACATATTTTATTGTACATAATTTATTATTAAATAACTGTTGCTATCAGAAACTAATTATTTGGGATTTAGGTACCTGTCAGGGACAAGGTTATTTTTCTGCAGTACTTGGGCTGATGAATGCAAATTGTTACATCTAGCAATGCTGAGATCAAAATATAATTCTTAAACTTATAAAAAGCAGGATATGTTTCAAGATTGAAAAATGTTTTGTTTACAGCATAATTTAAAAAAATAAATTTATAACGATTATAACAACATAACTAACTGTTCACTCAAGGTTTAAAATGTATCAAATAAGTATACTGTATTGCTGTAAGAGAAGATAAGCTTTCAGTGAACATAATGATAAATTACATGTTAAGACAATGAGAATGTTTACATGAAGTTCTTGGTCCTTAAGTCTTATGGTTTGTGTGTTAGTGAGATTCATGCATATTCAAAATGGCATACTGCATAACTGCAGCCTGTATGTTTGTGTCATTGTTATAATTAATTTGTGTGCTGAGAAGCATAAACCCATATTAACTACTGGCAAGATTAAAAAGTATATAGAATAAGAGAAGAATTTATCCTTAAAAATGCTCTCACAATTTTTATAGTCTTGTGCCAACTTTACTGTGACAAAATTTTCACAAGCTATCAATGCATTTTTATATAAGTTTGGCTACTGCAAATGATAGTCAAATTAACTTCAATAGCTTAAATATAACATACATAGAAGGATGCATAGGAAATCACAAAGATGCATGGGAAAGTGAAATGGTATGGGCCATATATTATGTAATCTAAACAATTTTTCAACTACTTTCCCTTGTCTTAAACCTGGATTATGCACATTTTTACCCTTCATACATAAAGTATTATACAATAAGATCAAAATCAAGACTGTGAAGTGCGTGGCAGGGTCTGTAAAGTACAGCTAAATAAGGTAAATAATATCTACAGATCTTTGAAATTTTCAAGATATTCTTATTTTACTAGCCAAATATCAATGTTTGGCATTTTATATGTTCTGCTTAAGTTTATCTGATTTTTTGTTTTAATTTTTAGATAGGGCTTAAATTTGAGACTATTTTACTGCATTTCTAAGTAGTCTAGCACAGTTTCATAAATAATGTCAGGGTTTGGTCTTGAAGAGATAGGCATCCCTGGGGGTGCATATTTGAAAGACTCCCTCAGCCACTGCACTGATCCTCTCAAGGCTATAGAGGAGTTCCAGGTGAGGCCTCTCTACATAAATTTGAAGTTGTCTCAAATTAATTTTGTAGAATTAATCAGGGACTTTTTTTTTATTACACTCGCCTTGGCAGTAGCACTATTTTGTTCAAATTTACCTATTTTTTCTTCATTAGGTATATTTTTTTCTGTTCTAGAAAGATATACTGTATGTATTGACTTGAATTGTGTATATGATGCAAAGGAAATTGTTGAAATTAGAGCAGTTCATTTTTCTATGACTAATTTCTAATTATCAATTTTATCTCAAAAATTATTAGCATGCAAGTTGAAAAGCCTTAACAAATAAAAATGATATGCTAAAATTCCACCAAGGGGAATGTTTGGAAGTATAAATTCTTTATGTGTAGTATTTTAAAATACTAAAAATGTGAAAGTGAATGATAACCAAAAATTCTTCAGCAAAAATTTTAAAATCTCATAGAAAATGAATAATTATTTTTTGTGAATACAAATAAGCATTTCTTAGATATTATTAGCTGATTCTATGATGCTACTCATGGTACAGTGCTCACAATTTAATGATAAGTTATGTTTGAGGTTAAATGTCTGACATTCCATTTTTAAATTCAGTTTAGCATTTTTAGTGACTGTGGCCATAATGACTTACTCATTACTGTGAGGTCTAATTGTATTCTATTTAAATTAACCAACAATGAGAGCATTCAATTACAAGTAGATCTGCCTATTGATGGAGTATAAGTAAGTCTATCCAAGGGTAGTGGGTTAGATTACCATAATTAGACATTCCAAACTTTCCATAAATATGAAACATTAGGAAGACTATTTAATTTACCATTTTATTTATTTCCTAGCTACCTTCCAGCTTCTTAGCTTAAGTTTTTTTGAAAAAATTAATTGTTTTTTCTTTTTTTATTGCTTCTACTGTAAGATTTCATTTTAGATCCTGTAGATGTAGCTCTCTTATAGTTTTACAATGCAGTTGAGTTTCTAATATAATTTTTTTGTTGCAAATGTCCTGGAATTGTGTGTTACAGATAAGCAAACAGAGTTGTGCAGCTAAGGTTTTGATTACTAAATTTTTAAAGATATTGGGAAGCAGCTATAAAAGCTGGAATCTGCTTATAATCCACCTGTTAAATCTTGTAAGGATCATGCCAGGAGTCTAGGGTGGAACTAAAGAAAATAAAAATGACACATGTCATATTAGAGAATGTGCATGATAAGTTTTTCAGGGCTTTTTTCTTTTACTGAGTTAATGACTTTGTGCACAACTGTGAAATTACTTCTTGTGTAAAATTAAATTAATTGCTTTACATTTTGTTAATACCTCAATAGAAAAATGACTTTATAAAAGGAGTGATTTACTACCTATGCATAATAATATAAGTATATATTAAGGCACTATTTTTGTGCAGCAGTTCTAGTTAGATCAAATTTTCAAGGATGTTTTCATACACCATACATGAAAATTTAAGCAAAAATTTTAGCGTTTATTGTCAAGAGATTCAGCTAAATAGATGTACCATAATTTGCTTGGAATATACATAGGCTTTTTTGATTTTCAGGTAGAAAATGGAATTTTACTGCCATCTTTGCGACCGATGCTTCACCTACTGGATCTACACAACGTCAAAAGGCTGGACTTCCATAACAGCATCATGGAAGTAAGCTGTCTTCTGCATAAATATGTAGTTATCTATCCTGTCTAACAATTTTGCTGGAGCACCTTGTCAGGGGATATAGGGAAGCCTTTTGGTAATAACATTGTTGTTTAGATTTGTTTAATCAAATGGCTATGGGGAATGGTGTCCCTAGAGGGATACTGTTGGGTTACCTCAGCTCTAGCCAAGGTCTTTGGGACTTGAATCTTTCGTGCCTATTTTACTTCTTTTCATTCTCATGGTTTGTTTGCTGATTATTTTTTATGACTCTTTTCTCTCCTTTCTTAGCTTACTATTTCTATGTGCTGAGGATTTTTTATAGGAACAATTCTTATGCATATGTTATCTATTCTCCAAAGTCCATACTAAGTGGCCTCTTCTTTTTTGCTGTGAGATAGTTTGAGTTAGTTTGTGTTAGTAAAGTGCTGCTTTACTTGCTACTACTGCTACTACATTGCTGGTGCTTCTGTAATTATCTGTGATGTTTATCTCCAAAGTATTTTTGTCCATTATTTTATTATAATGATTAGGCACCAAAAAAGTTGGAGTGGGTGCTTACTTATACAGGAATAATAAAATCTGTCTTCATTTAAATTGCATTGCTTTATCTAATCTTCATCTTCATCTAATTTGGTCATGTACAAACATACAACCTATCAGTTGTGTTGCTGATGTCTATGCATCTCACATTCTTGTATGTCATGTTGCTAGTGTCTATGCCTCTCACATTCTTTTATGTCATGTTGCTAATGTCTATGCCTCCCATTTTCCTGTCAATTTCGTTGCTGATGTCTACTGCTCCTGCTTTTCAGTCAGTCATGTTGCACAACCTGTCAGTCTAATTAAAAACTACAGAAAAAGGCAGGAAAAAAATGTACTAGTTTTAATTTTTAAAAGTTTTCTTTCTCTACAACTTTTGAGCTATTAACCTTAAGTTATCAGAAAACATTTTAATTCAATACTGCAAGCCAACATTGAATAGTTGTGATGCCTTTGTGCCATTAAGCATTTTAGGTTAGACGGTGTTCTTTAGTAATTTGTGAAATCATGTACCATTCTAGTCTAATATATAGTCATACGATTACTTATGTACAAATTGTTCCTCTCTTACAGTCTGCTGAAGATAAGCAATGTCTAGCTAGAAAGCTCTAGAGAAAGAAAACTTTTTGAAATCAAAACTAGTATGTTTTTTCCTGCCTTTATTTTGTGGTTATTAATTAGACAGAAATTCCCTCGAAATAAATCTAAACTTGTCAGTCGTGTTGCTGATATGTGTGACTCCAACATTTCTGTTGAGAAGGTCTAAAATAGCTATTATGTCGTAGGATTATATTGTTGAATCTTTGCCCCTCGGGGGGCATAGGATAGGCCATAGGCAATAGAGGTAGGTTAGATAGATTTGCCTATCTTATGCTATGGGGACTAGCGCCCCCAGGGGAGCACTACTAGGCTACCTCAGCTTTAGATAGGCCTTTGGGACTTCTATCTTTTGTGCCCACTTTGCTTCTGTCCATTTTCATTCCTTCTTTGCTATTTCTGATTTGTCTTTTCTTCCTCTTCCTTCTTAACTTGCTGTTTCTATGCGCAGGGGATCTTGTGTGGGAACACACCCTGTGCATAGATTCCCCGTCCTCCTAAGTCCATACTAAATGGTCCCTACTCTTTCAGGGCGAGATCGTCTCAGTTTCTGAAGCGCTGCTTTCACAACTACTACTACTACAACTACTACATTGTTGAATCTTCCCAGTTTTCATCATCTCAGTGTCAATTCCCAATTTTATATAACCATTTCATACATATTTAATGTGTATTCTTGTAACAGTGTTTCCCATGTAGAGAATTCTGAGTAATTAAATGATTTTGAACCCATATTTAATTTTTCCTTGCAAGCTTAAATGGACGACTGTGCCACCAATAGGCACATTTGTTTAATGCTTGGACCCTTGTATGCATATTATATTACTAGTCTTGCAACCCATCAAAAATGATAGGACTTGCATATTTTTGCTTTAAATAGCTTATATTTTCCAAGTAAAGAGTCATAAATGTTTCTTATCTCCTTTTTTTAAAATTGACTATTTAGAACCAAGCACCCTATATTAACAAAAATACTGTCATATTGTATTCTATAAAATAAAACATAGGTTTACATTCATTTATTTATTATTCAATATTCAGTATCCTGTTTACAACACTGCTCCATATCAGCCCAGCTTACAGTAACATTCTCCTATGAAATACTGATCAGGGGGATGAAAAAACCAACAGACTGTGCAACTAACAAACTGTATTTTATGTAGTGGAATGAGTATATTAAAAGCATCATTACCACATGAAAAAAATTCACTAATACAGGGTGGCGCAAAAGTAAGGTACCCTGTAGAAAGATTGTTCAGGTGCCTCTTCACACAGGCACCTGCAGTGAGTAGTGTACAAATTTTAGTAGAATGTTTGCTCTGGGTTAGAATTGAGGAACCACCTCATAATCTTATATGTATGGGATTCTTCAAGGTATTTCAGAAACATTTATTTACCACGAGTAATTTACATCAGATACAGGTTGACAATCAAATGAGGATTGAGTATACCTAAGTATGGTGGTAATCTGCACTGCAGCTTCTAAATGGGCAACAGACAATTGCACTTTGTAAGCTCATTGCAATGTTTGGTTTCATGGTAGATGTTATTTGCTTTACTTTTTAACAACCATCTGAACATGTAAGTTACTGCCCATAAAGATGCTACTAGTTTTTTGTAACATGGTAAATGCAGCTTTGGTGCCAAAACAATTTAGTCATTAAAGGATTAAATCCAAGAGTTCTGCTAACGTTACTATGGGAGTTCATTGTGAAATATTCTGTTTCAGGAGTTACGTGACAAGCTGATAGCACAGATCACAGAGCTCGGTGCCAAGGAAGGACGTGAGAGAGACCGCAAACTCAAGGAGCTTCTCACCAAAAGCTTCCCTGTCATAAAAATCAAAGCACTTAGACCTGTGGTCATGTGCATCCTCAAGCACATGGCTCATGTCGAGGAGAGGTATCTCAAAATTTTGGTGAGTGCTTGTCTGGTCTGAAAGTCTCATCAATTCTCATTTGCTTGAAGAACTTTGCTTGTGTATTATTACTATTAGTTCATCCAGTTACTCCCTCTTGCAAATTCAATAGTACATTTAAGCAAAGTTGCATGTGATGGTGTGCAATAAACACCCATCACAGGTCTTGAAAGTTTATATAAAACATGCTATGTGGTGTCAAACTGTTCACCACATTAAGAATTGTAGCCACTCCCTTAGATCAATTAACTTATAAAAATGATACTCTACTGTATTCTGAGCTCATTCATAGGGTCTAACAATATTTATAATAATCTTTTTTTTTCTTAGTCTTCATTCTTTTTTGTGAAAACAATCGGATGTTAATTCTCTGATAAGGTTATAAATTTTTTTTTTCCATCTTCACCAAGTGATGCAATTACAAGGATTGTCTGTGATGGAGATATTTTAAGAAATATTAATGGTATACACCGATTTTCAAAATAAAGTTTACTTTTTGATCATCATAATGATGCTGTTCTCATAGTGTGGTACCTGACATAGTATGGAACAGCAAGGGTAGATCTATGAGAACTGCGAGCTGTTTTTGCTAGGCATTTGTGCAGTTTTTATTGGTTGTCTCCCAACTACCTACATGCGCTTTAGTTAATACGCTAACCCCATCTCTGGACTTGACAGTCATACTGCACTTGCATCTTGTTTGACCCTACCAGTGGTGGCTTGTGGTGCGTGTTGCAACAGTGGCACACGACGCGTGGACCAATAGTACTCGTAGCTCGCGTTGCGTGTACCAATAGTACTCGTAGCTTGCGTTGCGTGCTGCAGTAGTGGCGGACGATGCGTGAAGGAATAATGGGTCGTGCACGTGTAACTGTGGTGGTACATACACGATGTAGGTTGGAACAGTAGATCTTGTATGATGTATGGAGACTGTCATTCAAGGTAGAGAAATGGACCCAAAATTTCCCAAATTAAGAGCGAAGCATTGAGCCGATATTTGCAAAACTGCACATTCACAACATGAGCGACAGCTTCAATAACAGTGACATGACTCAAATGCGGTGGTTAAAAGAAAAGTTAAGCAACCATCTTGCATGTGCAAGTTAATGATTTCCTGAAGACTTAATGTTGCCTTGCCTGCATGGGCTGTGCTGTGGATATGTACAGCTTTCATGTGATCATTGAGTATAGCAGTCCAATTATCCATTCGCTGGTGCGAGCAATATGCTCTACGGTTAGCGTTTTGTGCAACACTATTTGAAATTACAACACATTTCTTTCTGCAACACGATTAGAAATTCCAACATAATTCTTTCCTTCAATACAATTCTGTCCTGCAACACCAGTCAAATATCCAGAGAATGAGCAAACTTCTAACTGATTCATGTTTTTGTCTCATTGAGGTATGAATGATGTATCCATTTTTTAATAGTATTTTTTGTTCATCAATTGTGTTACGAGTTTTCAAGTAATATTGCTTTTGACTGGTAATACTTTCTTTTCTTGAGTTAAGAAAAAAATTTAATAGAAAACCCTGACAAATGTGTGCGTTGAATAGAAGTGTTAAGCCAGCGTGACTAAAGCATGTTAATGATCGCATTTATTTTTGTCTTGCAGCCCGATGAAACAGTTTTGATTAATGCTCAATGGATTACATAATAAAACGACCTTTAGAGAGCCATTGACCAGACGAGTTGTGTCATGGCACAAATTCAACTTAATCCTATGAGCTGTCGCCTTCCGTTATATGTATTCATACTATGTAGTGGACGCGTCCTGCAAAAAAAGATGGGATAAATGATGTTAATTTCTTAAGATGCCCTCTTATTTACAGTGACCCTAACATCAAATAATGTTATTTTCAGTATCACTGATACGGGCTGCCATATTATCTAACAGTCTTGCTATTAGTTTAGGAATACAAATCCGGGAATTTTCTCCGATCTAAATCCCCAAAAGCGTGACAGAGAGACGGACGGAAGGACCAAGCAAGCAAACAACACTGGGCTATTTTATATAGTGGGATAATCAAGCTCTCCTATCACGCAAGAAGTGGGGTCAGCTTAATGGATCCTGTGTGGGGATACACCTTGTGCATTGATTGCCCATCCTCTATATTCCATTGCAAATGTCATTTTTCATTCCTTTCTATGGGTCACATTTCATGGGGATAGGAAGCTTCAACCCTGGAATAGTAACCTCAGGTTTCTCATACCCCGTAGTTTACTTTTCCATTTTTTCCTAAGGTTTTAAGACTAAGAGTCTCTCCTGTACGTAACCTTGAATTTAGGGTTACCACGTTTAACTAATAATCGTGGGCGTCAACAAACTAGTAATCTAAGGACTTCCTCCTTCAAGCGACCCTGCAAATCTATTGAAGGGCGTGTGAGGGCTGTGCATGCCCTCTGGAGCGATGCAGCTTTATGTGCTTCCGCTGCACTCACAAATTTTATAATTAATGTACTTTTACGTGTTGCAGTAGTGGCTCTGAACCACTTTTTCTCATAGCAAATCTAAATACGCCCCATTAATGCTTATTTGTGGGTGTGCAGGTGCGAGACCGTGAGCTGTACGATGCCTGCGACACTGAAGTCAAGCGGCAGATATGGAAAGACTCGCAAGCTTTATTCGGTGACGAAGTGTCGCCCCTCCTGACCGGCTACATCACCAGCAAGGAGGACACTTTGTTCAGTGTGGACAACCTGCACAACCTTTTTTTCAGCCCTTCTCCGAAGGTGAGGCTCGGTTATTTGTCTTGCAGAAGTTTTCGGCGCATTGTAGGCCTGGCTACTGAAGTGCTGGTATCCCTATTCTACTACTACTAGTATTTGTTGAAGCGCTGGTATCCCTATTCTACCACTACTACTACTAGTATCTGTTTTTTGGTACACGATACACGATACCAGATTCCAAGATGCCAATTACTTATCTGCTGCGGTTTGCCTGATGGTCCTTATGATAGGTCTGTCATAGTGAACAAGATGATTTTTATGATGATATAAGCGGTGGATAGCTTTCAAATTGTGAGATGTACGGTGCGACGTAGTCTAAGTCACCAAAATGCTAGTAAATGGTTACCACTGCTACTATTACTCGGTTATTTGTTGCTAACGTCTTGCATGATCGATTCCCAGCTCTCCTTGTCATGAGGTGCTGCTCATTGTACAGTGCTTTCGTGCGTTGCTCTTCAAAGGGTAGCTGACGGTTCCGTATCCTTTTTTTTAGAGGAATCAGATCTGGCTTCCCCAAACGGGAGTGTTGGAAACTTTATCTTTATTCATTCCTCGAGTGCTCACTACATGTCGATTATTTTTTGCCTTTTTATTGCTTCTTCTTTTTCAAGCTCTTCTTTCTGATTTTGAGAGCCATTTTTTAGTTTTTCTGAGGATTTCGTGTTGGTGGCAAATTTCCCACTTGCCAATTTCACTATTCATTTAGTGGATTTAAATATGGGCAATTTAATTAAAAACTATCATTTACAGTTTCCGCCTATCTCTAGTTCTTGCAGTAGCCTTGTGATAGAATGCACTCTCTGTCCAATATCGTAGTCAAGCCGGAAGTTCTAGAAAGGCATGTTGGCAATAGCTAGACCTTAATATGAGTGCAGCGAAAAGAGCCCTGGCTGGGGGAGATATGCTTCACGTACTTGTGTTATTTGTGTGTTCGGTAGTAGAGAGTGCTGAAGTGTGCAGCAGAAGCCTTATTGGTTGCAAATACTAGTCAACAGCTAATAATATAGTCTCGAGCTGCCACGCCAAATACCTTGTGTATCATACCGCACTGTCGTCTCCCTCAATTTTTTTGTTATGGGTACATATTATAAAAAAAAACACTGTGCGACGACAAGACTAAGTGAATATTAGCTCCTTAGCTCTCTACCTTGCCTAGCATTTTAGCCAGGGCATCGATAATCATCTGTATTTTTCGGTGCCCAAGTACTTTTATGAATTATTTTATGTATTTATCGATGGGGTGGCGAAAAAGTTGGACTGAGTGGCTAAGGCTTGAGTGGTTGCTCTCTGAATCAAAAAGTCCTACGTGTTCTCCTGGAAGCCAGTGCTTTGCCCTAAGCCTTACTGGTTCTAAGCTTTTAATCTCGTGTAAAGTAAAACGACAAAGTTTCCAAAGAAAACCTGATGAGCCATTCATCGCGTTGTTGTTGTTGTTGTAAATGTCAGGTAAACTCTTCATTTCAACAATAACACCTCATTACCACCACATCTTCGAATTGTACGTCACAGTGCACCTCTCATTGATATTTTGGAAATTTAAAGATTCTTTACTGGTTGTGTGAAATTTCATAGAATTCCTTTGCTTAAAATCGAACGTAGCGTATTGAGTGAGATCTTGATGCACTCGACTGCAATTTGTGAAATTCAATGTTGTCGTTTATTGTTTAGCTGAACCGACGCAATTAACATTCAACTTGACAGACTTGGCTCAGTTCTTTGAAGAGACATAATTAAGTCAACTTCATAGACTTCTCTTATTTCTCTGAACTGACATGTCCAAGTCAGTTTCATAGACTTGAGATGTGTGCAGGCGCGGCGGCAGGGTGAGATGGTCCAGAAATTGGTACACATGATCGGCAGAAACGTGAAGCTGTACGATCTCGTACTGCAGTTCTTAAGGACACTTTTCTTGCGCACGCGCTTCGTGCACTACTGCTCTCTGAGAGCCGAGTTGCTGATGGCGCTTCACGACAAGGAAGTCCACGATATCACAGCTGTCGACCCTTGCCACAAGTTCACTTGGTGCCTCGATGCCTGCATCCGGGAGGGTCGAGTGGATGCCAAGCGGTGAGGTTGTGTCTAAACTCTTTTTTCTAATTATTCGTTATGTTTTTTCATCATAGAGAGCGAGTAGACGCCAGTGAGGTCTTGTCTAAACTTATTTACGTGGTTTACTGTTCAGTTTTTGGATGCTTACGTCAGAGAGGAAGGATGGGCCCAAAGCGGTTGAGACCAATGTCTGAACTTTTTATTTTTGTTATTTGTATTCAGTTTGATGTATGCACAATAGAAGGTGCAATTGACACCTAGTAATGAAATTAATTTTGAAATGCATTATGCTACCAACTGCAAAATTTTACTTTTCAGTAGTAGTTCAAGCTACCCATTGCAGAGTACGCTATGCTTGTTTGTGGAATCCATTGTGGGTTTAGTAATGTATTCTTTGTTTGCGCCTTGGGAGTAGTCTACGCACTGCACAACCCCCTCCTGCTCGAACATTCCTCTTTCTTTATTCTCTTTCCCGTGTTATTTTTTTCTTACGTCAAAATGCGATGGTTTGCAGTATCCACTTAGCCGTGGTTTCTTCACAATAAAGGTTATGTGACACATTTAGCCTTATGACCTAATTGAGTTCGTCAGGAACATTAAGAACTAAGACCTCCCTTTTGCTTGGTGAAAAGGGCTCTATTTAAAGCAAGCATCTTATCAGTATTAAGTGGAAGCAACAGCTAGAGCATATTATTGCTTCACAATTTATTATTGAAATTCATCATGAGAGCGTGCAAGTATGAATCCCTTGTGTGGAATTTTCGTGCATATGCTCGGTTTTTCTTTGATTATCATAATTTTTCTTAGGAATAGAAGAGTCCCAAAAAATGAAAAACGAACAGAATACTTCAGGACCTTGCTATTCAAACCTACCAGAAGTAAAAACTTGTTCTTTTTCTCTCTCCCCCAGATCCCGTGAGCTCCAGGTATTCCTCGACAGCATTAGACGAGGCCAGGAGCAGGTGCTGGGGGACCTTTCTATGATTCTGTGCGACCCTTACGCCATCAACTTCCTGGCCAACTCCGTCATTCGACTTTTGCATCACCTCATGAACAACGATCAAATGCCCAGAGTACGCATCGTGCATCTCATTTGTGTTCCATTTCTTACAATAGGCACTTGTGTAACAGATACACAGAGCCAGTTAGGGAAGTCCAGTTAAGCAGATTGTTCCAATTGAAAGCAAATGAGGTCCTCTTTCAGTGTTATGGAATTTTTTGATAGTTCATTGAATTTAGACGGTATGTGTAATCGACAGCGACCGTGTGAATGCAACAACCACGCAGACATCATATGGTGTCAATACCCATTTACAGGTTAAGAGGCTTAAGGTCATTTAAAAAGTTATGTCGATAATTTTGTGCCATTGGAGCTGTTATGTGACTGACTTGCGTCTGCCTACCGATGTGGTGGAGCCGAGTTGACGTTTCTCATGGCGACGTTATTATTTCAGGCGTGTGTGGCAAAATGACAGTAATTATTTGTATCACTGCGTTTTAGCTTGGATATCATGTGCGAGATGGAGGCGCTTACCGTTACTTGGAGGTGACAGTATGCATCTATCTGCAGAAAAGTAACTATGGTTAACCCCTTCCCCAGCAGGGTTTCTGCTAAAATCGCCCAATTTGAGACGACGTCAGTTGCTCAAAATGTTTGAATGGGCTCGGAAATGGTCGCTGTTTTTTGTTTTAAATCGAGCAACTGACGAGTTCGGGTGTACAGAGTTGAAAAATTTGCGTTCAGTAAAAACGATTTAACTCGTCCTTGCCAAGGAAGAGGGTCACAAAGACAGTTGTGGGTTCGTAAAGTTTCGTATTTCTTATTTATTCGTCTCTCTTGCACCTTCGTGAAGAAGGGCGCCTTTGCGAAGTCTTAATGCGCGAGTATGCGCTATGATATTCTATCAGCATCGGTTTTCAATATAGTTTATTTTTGAGGAAATCACTGCTACTTTTGATGTGGCAATTCTGTTGCTGCGGTGTTAGTGCCTATTCTACTTTTGAAATAAGGCATTGTTGCGTCATATATTTCTTTTAACCTTTCAATGACAGAATTGTTTTTGCTTTAAGGCTCTATTTAACTTTGTACGAAAAAACTACCTTTAGTCTTGCATACATATGCAATAAGACGGCATTTAGCTTTGTCCGAAAAACTAGAGCACATTTTCAAGAGAATTAACATTGATGTATTTCTGGTGGACCAAGAGTTAATTGACATTGATGTATTTTTAGTGGACCAAGAGTTAACAAGGTGTGGTGTGTGTGCAGGAGAACAGCGTCTTAGTGCTGGTGCTGCGCATGCTGGCGCTCGGGCTGCACTCCTGGGATATGATCGAGAGTCAAGTTTTCAGGGAGCCCAAACTCGACCCCCAGATTGTCACGAAATTTTTGCCTGCTCTTGTCTCCTTAATGGTGGACGACGAGGTAAGGGTTGACGTTAACAGTTGAT
Source organism: Orchestia grillus (assembly GCA_014899125.1). NCBI lineage: Eukaryota > Metazoa > Arthropoda > Malacostraca > Amphipoda > Talitridae > Orchestia > Orchestia grillus. The sequence goes on along the minus strand of VOMN01131945.1, from coordinate 1,329 downwards.
GGCATTCGTTTCGTTAATGGTTGACGACGAGGTAAGGGTTGACGTTAACAGTTGATGGCATTCGTTTCGTTAATGGCTGACGACGAGTTAAGGTCGCTTCATTTCATCCGATGATCTCCATTGTTGTTTCATATGAAACAAGAGCTTGCTTTCACATCTAGCTGTAAAATTATCAACTCGTGCAATAGATAAACGTAAGCGGATATTGTACGTGCTTCCCATCCAAGAAAAAGGAGTTCCTGTTTATTTTACCCCCTNTCCAAGAAAAGGGAGTTCCTGTTTATTTTACCCCCTGGATTTATGCAAAGTAATTAGTGGCTGTTTTGTTCCGCAGGTGAGGAAGCTGAACTCGAAGCTCCCTCTAGATGAGAGAGAAACCGCCATCGCCATCATCGAACATTCGGGGCCACCTCCTGACGCGTACCAGGCGTACCTGCAGGAGAGCAGTGTAGCGTGCGTGCTAGCCATGCACTACACGCTGCACTGCGCAGGCAAGAGGGACCGGGCGGGCGTCATGAGGGTACTCGGCACCCTGGCCACCTGCCACCAAGACCGAGCCTTCCACGACACTTTCCTGCACTCGCTGGTAGCTGCCCTCATTCCCATGACGGAGGAGTTTGCTCTCGAAGATTTCTGTACGATCGTTTTTGATGAGTTTTTCCTGACGAACATCAGTCGAGAGAATGTGATGCGGCACCTCATGAAGCTTGTCTGGTACGTGCATCACAAGCTCCCGGATGTGAGGAGGGATACTCTGCTCAAGGCACTGCAGCCAGGCACTCATCAAGTAAGTTTTTCCATTATAATGTGCCATGTTCTGTTATAATTCTGCTTGTTCACTTAGTAACTTCGTCCGTCACTCAATCTGATTAGTATCGTAAGCTGTGTCGATTAATTATGACTAGGAGAGCTTAGGTTCTAGAAATGTAATGCGTATTATATACCCAGAATGTTTTCAAAGCTTATCACGGAAAATGCCGATTATTTCTAGAAAATATACAAGGACTCCCGTCATGCAAGACGGGTCGTGCGGCTGGCTAAAATTGGTAGAATTTGGTAATTTCTAGCACTGCTTACATGTATGGACTGTGCCGACCAGGAAGGTGGGACACTTTTAAATTTTGTGATTTCTAGAATTCAGAGAGTGAGTTTTGGCTGAAATTTTTAAACATATTAATTGAGGCTCCTTGTATGATTTATACATTTGTTTGTTTCCAATAGGTTCAAAAAAAAAGAGCAAATCAATTTTTATAATGAAAAATAAGTGGCCAAAAATGTGGGACAAAAAGCAAAAATACGATTATTTAGAGTGTATACATACATATATTG
>VOMN01131944.1:0-10260 GCA_014899125.1 Orchestia grillus | reverse complement strand
CCACCACAACACCACCACCCCGCCACCGGACCCCAGGTAAGGACACCACTCCTGTATCATTTGACGACTCCAAGGTCAGGGTGGAGCGGCCGCTTCCTGCGACCGCCGGATAGCGCTGCGCCCGCTCTTCAAAACGCGCACAATTTGACAAGGCTCTTTCCAGGTTTAATTCTGAATGTTCAATATATTATTTGACATATTCTCCCGCTTGAAAGGGAAAAAGAATTGTAGCCTTTCTCCCTACATTCGAGAGGTCATCAATTGGTGATGANGGCATTGAGCAAGGCGTCTTTGTTTAGAGCCTCTGCGCGTGAAGTAAGGAATCGCGATGTTAATGAAAGAAAAAGCTAAGCCAATCGTGCTGAATATAAGTCATTCTTTACCCTGACTTGCCAACTTATTTTTCCGTTGAGTAAAAGTTCTTCATTCCATGGATATCTTCTCTCGAAGGTCCTTTACCCCTAAATTGAGAGTAAAACAAAAACAAAGCCAAAACAGTGAGGCAACTTTTCCAGTAAGTAAACGCCATTTTTGTTTCAACAAACGGACAGCAAAAGTTCGCTTAGTTATGCCGAGCTCAGAGAATTCGGTACGCGGGCACCTAGCGAAGGGTTGGAGAAGAGAATGTGCTGCGCCCCAGGTTGGTGACAAACCCTTGTGCAATTTGGATTCCAAAATGCACTCCGAACGAAAGATGAAACAGAATTTGAGCCTTCTCCATCATCGTTCAATTAGTCAGCAAATGGTCATGTATCCATGTACTCAAGTTCGGCCAGATAACAACTAGCAGCTCTATAATCACTGATTAGAAATGATATCTAAATGATAATGGGAATATTGATACTTGCAGTGATGTTTGACGACGAAATTTTGTATCCAATTTTTTAAGCATGTGTGCAGTGATGGATGACAACTGAACTTTTTCCGGCTGTCAAAAATTTTCCCGTTCGCGCTCTTGAGGAGTCAAAAAAACATATCTCGCAAACCTGAAACAAAGCATTTTGAATGAGAATCAAATCGTGCTTGGAGCAAGTGCGACGTACATGAATCGAAGACTGCCAATACTCCCCAAGTCTGGACAGGTGCGCTCCCACTCACCAGGTGCTACAGCACAGCCTGCTCCTCCGGCCTCTGCTGGGGACCAGCGACAGGTGCAGTGGTGGTCATGGGACTCTGGTGGAAGGGATCCTGAGTGTTCTTTGGCTTGTCCTGTCCTCCTGTTTCAGGTCTGCTCGGGTGCCTGTGCGTGATTCTGTCTCAAAGCAAGGGGCTTGGGTATGAACCCAAGAATGGGTCACTTGGCTGGTTGCTGTTGCCGCGTTATATTCTGTCCGAATATTAGAATTTGTGTTCTAGTGAAATTTTCCGAGCGTCTCTCGAGAACAAAGGCGGTCCAAGTTTGCCGCAGTCTCCCCTCGCCGTGGAAAACGTACCTGCGCGGAGCAATAAATAGAAAATATCAGAGCACAGGTAGACGCACCTGGGCTTCAGCGCAGGTGTTCGACAATCACTATAACAAATCGTAAAAATCATTCAAAGGAAATGAAACATCATAGATATGTTGTACATTAAATTGCAGTTCAGTTACTGGTCCCTTCGAATTTCACATATATTTCTCAGCACATGGCTCCAGACAAATGAGCAGTATTATCATAAAGTACAAAAAATCACCTGGAGGTGCCGGGGATCGAACCCGGGGCTTTTCGCATGCAAAGCGAACACTCTACCACTGAGTTACACCCCCTATGCTCTGATTGAAAAATTCTTTGTTACTTATAAACAAAATAATTTTAACGGAGTAGAATACATCAAAAAATCAATTTGTATTTCAGCTTAAGTTCTTAATACTAATAACTTTAATTATATGATGGGATTTTCAATCAAGAATGAACGTGGAATAAAGAACATTCGTAGAAGTGGGTTCGCGAGAGCTCCTTAGCGCGCACAACACACCATGCACTTCAGCGCGCAGACACTGCAATTNTTCCCTTGTGAAGTAGTTCCAATTTTTGTCTACTCATACGAACTATAAAATATCTAAGCGGTGTAATTATACTCCAAGTCTATACAAATTTTTCATTTTTGTGTGTAACTATTTATTTATGCCCCGAAAGAATTTAGACAGAAGAAAATTCACGGGCCCAGATTCTCGGGTCCGCATTCCTAACCAGCGCTATTGTTTCACATAGTCCGTATCAGTGATACAGAAAATTAGATCGTTCAGTGCATTTCGACGCCCTAGGGACGCTATTTAATTCTACTACACAATAATACACAATTGGATGGCTGCTCGGCCGCTTGGTCGGAGTCACCATCTTCCTCATGATAATTTCATAAGAAATAATGTATTAATGCACGTAAGCTGCGCGGATATACGGCAGTGTCATACGTAGGATACTGAATACCGTTTAAAAAACTTGAATATTTCATTTGAAAGAAAACGATATGCTAGTATAGATGTATGCATGTGGTTAACATACTTGGGCTATGAATAGGTGATTTCAAAGAGAAAAGATAAGCTACGATTGTGACTCATTGTGCCCTTTGCGAGGAAAATAACATAAATTTTAAAAACAAGTAGAAGACGACCCGTCACTTGGGCTGGCTGCTGCGTACCCTAGCGTACGATGGCGTACAACACTACGCGTGAAATCCACAGCGATCTCGCGCTTAATTCGTGATTGTCGCTTGCGCTTAATTCGTGATTGTCACTTCATCTTGAATGGAAAGAACAGGGAAAACATTCGCCCACAATTACAAAATTAGGCGAGGGCAAAATGATGTTCAAATGAATGCAGACCGAAAAATTTCGCTGATTTAGTTAACAGCAGAGCGACTCTGAAACGAGCTCTGAGGCGGGCACGCTGGGCGTAGAACACCTAGAGCTACAGAGGCTCGTTTCCATTCTTGCTGACTGGTGAGAAATGAACACAAATTCAAATTGAGTGAACCCCGAACAGTTAAGGGCAAAGGTGCCTATTGAGTTGATGAGTGCAGGCATCAATCTTCTCACCAGCAACTACACGCTTGATAATTTCTTCAGACTCATCACTTGCGCCGTCAACCACCAAAAATAAAGAAAGCTTTCAAACTATACGATCGAGACCACTGCGTATAAATCACGCTCTAATCATGATGAAAGACTGGACTCATTATTATTATTATTTTTTGTGGAGTAGCTCTTTCACAAGAATTCACGGCCTGCTGAAGGCCTGTGATTTGTTAATGGAATTCATAATTTTCTCATCACCAGCGCAACGTTAAGATGTCATCACGGACGTTCCTTGCAATCAAGGCGATTATGAACGCGTTAGCAGGAATCTATTGAGCTAAATGATGAGCCGCGACTCCTTTTAAAGGAAGCACTCACTCCATCAAGGACCATCGACAGCCTTGATTTATGAGGGGTACTGAGTTGAGGCAAGGAGAATGTCAGAGCTTTGGTAGGAAGAATACCAGACTCCATGCTGCTTCTCAGTGTGGACACTACAGGCGTGCTGCCAAAACTCATCGTTGACGCTCGCATCCGCGGACTAAAATGGGGGAGAATTAATCAGGTCGGAAGTCAGGGTCCAGTCCTTTGACTTCCGAGCTCACTCCAGAATAGACAGCAAAGGTAACATTCGATGTCCATACCTGGGTGTCTTCTCACACCGTCTTCAGACAGTGACTGATCGTGTGAAGAGCCCGTAAGAGGGGTGCAGTTACGGGCCCCCCACGCGCTTTAGGAGACCGTTAAGAGGCGCAACACGGCGTCTACCTCAGTCCAGGTGTGTGGTGTGTGCGCAGGTATTGAGAACGGTTTTTAGTTAACGCGTTTCCCGCCTGGTGTGACTGGCCAGTCAGACGTAAGTTTAAGTTTTTACGTTATTTTGAACGCTTCAATGCACCTTTCAGTATCTGGTAACGACCGTGATGAGTAAGGCACCAGGTCCAGTGTGCCCTGTTCATTCGAACGCTGATCGAAACCCGTATAATATCCGACGAAGTAAAAGCTTGGCTGGCTGCGAGAATTGAATTAAGACTGTGAACGGTCAACACGTCACGGCGATGTGACCCACCGGTGGGCCATGGCACCCCTTGGAAAACAGCACCGTCGCGCGAGGGGTGGTCATTTCATTCAGATCGTAGCTTGCAGCGGTGCCGCTACGTAGCTCAGTGGCTTGTAATCTCTCCCTATCAGGAGGAGCTTGTGACAGTTACGCTTCAGTTGCATTTGAGCTACTGAAGGCAACAGCTGCCTCTGACGCAGGGGAAACTTGCGTCAGGAATGTTATAATCGTAAAAAACCTCATCAGAAGTACTACATGACTGTAACTTCACTACCATCAATTTACTGCAAGGAACAGCCCCCTTCAACAGCTCGCTGACATCAGAACGCGAGCAATGCAAGCAACGTAACGGCGAAAAAGCGGCACTCCAGTGTGGCCCGGACAGAAGAACCCAAACTACGTTCAAGGATTCACGAACTCGAAGCCTTATTTGAGTTGCCGAGGATAACTTCAGCATTGACATCAGGTTAAAAGTGCGGCACTTCGTCCACCACAGCACAGGTCACAGGGACAGCCTCCCATCCCTCCCCCACCAGCACGCGGAAGTCTTCCGTCCGCGCTGGAGGACGGGCCGAGGCCGTCCGACACACTTACGTGAGCCGCGATGTGGCGACGGTGGAGTGGCTTGGTTGGAAGTCGATGAGCACTTCGAGTGAGCTTCAATTGGAATACTTTCATAATTTTCTAGTTTGAACGAACGGCTTTTAATGGTTTTCTGATTTTTTGTATTTTGAAAAGCTTTTTATGATTTTCTAAGATGGATGGTTTCCTTTGGATAGTTGTAAAATCTTACGATTTGAAAATTTATAAGAATTCACAAATTAAAGGGTTTTATAAACGTGGTACAATGGTTCCTAACACTGAATGCTAATGTCTTCAGTTTGACCAAACCACTGCTGCACGCCCGTACAAAATATTCTCATTTGTGATATAGTTAACGAGATACCTTTATCAAATTTACTTTACATTTTCTACTCCGTGTTCTTCTCCTCTCATTCAGGCAGACTCATTTCATGACATCACTGCTCCTGCACCACAGCCTGCCTGCAGGTGACACCCTCCTGCACCACAGCCTGCCTGCAGGTGACACCCTCCTGCACCACAGCCTGCTGCAGGTGACACCCTCCTGNACCCTCCTGCACCACAGCCTGCTGCAGGTGACATCCTCCTGCACCACAGCCTGCTGCAGGTGACACCCACACCCACAGAGCAGATGTTGGTCACTGGCAGTCCCCAGAAACTTCAACGCCCAGCCAAGGAGCAATCCAAATTTACGGAAAGCCAACATCCAGCTACAAAAATGAAAACAAGCCGTGCTTTGGCCAGAGTATTTCGTCTTCACTTCGAGAGGAGGCACAAGGCTTCCTGTGTCCCACTGAGCTAAAGTCTTGAATAACTCATCAATAATCGCTCATGGATTCCACCGTACCGAGCAGTGGGCGCTGGTAGACGAGAATAAACCACACTAAAAAGCGTTAATGATATTTCTTAATTTGTTCATTTCAAAGAGTTGTAGTCAGGAATGTTCATCATTAGCTGTTCCGTTGCTTGAGACGAAGACAATGGTTCAAAGCTAGAAATAAACCTGAGTTATTCCTTTGAGTACTGCACATACACCTCAGTCGCGCCTCAAAATTATCCATACGCTACAATACTACTAACATTTTTTGAGCTTGAGGACCATCGGTACTCTGTTAGAACTCTAGCCAAGCAACACAATGACCCTTTATAATAAGCTTCATTAGATGCAAGCAGCGCAATCGACAAGGTTTGATCAAATTTGAGCAATTGCAGTACATATATGCATTCAAAGCTCACAGTACAAGACGTGTGCTAAATAAGTTACACAGAATATGAATGGACCCTCTGACACGTACTACAAATGGCCGCGGGGCTCCGCCGACGGACTTCTCCCAGAGCTCAACCCTTGTGGGGAAGAAGGCTTCGGCATGCGATTGCGCAATCAGTTTCAGTGCTCAAGCGTTTACGAGCGTTCTCTTGAGTGCCGAGTGTACGATGGCGTGACTTCGAAAAAACGATTTGCTCAAGTCGAACATTTCGGGATCACGGGATAGAAATTTCATAAAATAAGCTATGCCATACGAAATGAAAAACGATGTTCACCTCACCAAATCTCCATCGAAGCCTGAAATTTCAAATTCAACCTCACAGAACAGCATTTTCAGGACATTTGATATTCTGCTTCTCGAGGCAATGTCCAAAGCGATGATACATATAATCGCTTGAACGGGCGTGGCGATTAGTTTTTGAAAATTCGGTCCTGAAACACCGTACCTTGAAAGGGCCGCTCTATTGTCAGCCTTATGAACACACGTTAAAAGCCTCACTTATGAGCGACAATATAAAGATACAACAGCCTCGCTTGCCTAAAAGTCTTCAAGTTCTATTAACATAACATCAACATAGGCAGGGAGAAATCGAAAGCTCGAGCGCCACCTATACTAAATATACGACCGTACCACACAACATAGGACACCTGACACCGCGGCCAGACAGGGACGGTCGTGCTCAGATCGGCCCGACAATCAATAAGCAATGGAGCGCGCCGCGGACCATCCTTGTCTTCTCTTCGCACTGGCCGCGGCCATATTGACGACACCGACTTTCTTTGAGGACGTCTAAACGCAGCCTGAGTCTATAATTGCGGTCTCCACTTAACTTCGTAATTGGCTTTTGGGAACGGCTTGAGCGGTCCAATTTAATATGGTAATGTGAGAGGCAGGGATGCAACTCTCTCTTGCCAGTGAGCACCCTGAGCAAACGAGGGCTCCTGGAGACCGGCCTGCAGCGTCCCTTGCTGCAGTGTCCCTGGCTACAGCTTTGTTTGCCGCAACAGCAGGTACGGAAACTATCTACCGTTTGCCCCTATAAGTCAAGCTAATCAACCGAGCCCAATTAGGTAAGCTAGGCAAGCTAGTCAAACTAGGCAAGCTAGTCAACCAAGTCGAACTGGGCAATCTAAGCAAACTAGTCAAACTAGGCAAGCTAGTCAAGCGTAGGTAGCACACCGGCTGTAGTCCTTGTACCTACATGCTGTCACTTACAGTTCACAGTCCCTGTACTGTTATACTTAAAGGGGGAATATCGCGTCTGGTGAACCCTCTCTCTCACTGGACTCTCTGAATGTTAACAAAATGAAATAAACTTTCGTTTTATTCTTCAAGTTCTTCTTGTAATTGCCAAGCTACAATGCAACGGAAAAGAAACTGTGGTCACTCATCTAAGGACTTCGATATTTCAGGCGATGTTCCCGCACTTTACAAAACAAATAATTATTATCTGAGATAGAAAACCAAAGACTCACATGAGCACAACATTTTAAAATCGCAAATAAAAAAGGGCGACACGAAACGCTCTCTTTCGCTCGAACGCCTCTCTGTGAACACAGTTTGTATTCTGGCAAAAGGTCTTCTCCTCATCCGAAAAATTCGCGAACAATTCCATAGAAAACGTGAAGCGGCCGCGGTCTGCAACAGGTGTGTCAGCACGAGAGATCAAGCAGTGCCCGCCCAAACCAGCTCAGGAGCTGGGGCATCTGGGCTTAGTTTTGAGCCGCTCATGTATTTTGGTGAGTTATTGTATGCATTTTTGGACGGGGCGGCCACGAAGTTGGAGTAGTACTTGCCTTGTGGTACTTGAAGTTATTTCCGTTATGATACGATGCAGAATCCCTGCCCTTAGTTTTGTTAAAGTGTGAACCCTCGTGGAAGTCCGCCATTTTTTACTGGATTTTGACTCGTAGCAAATTACTTCAGAGGAAACAAAAGAACAATCAAAAGTCGACAGTTAAGTTTTCGGCAATGTTTGCCTTGAAGTGAATGTGTATTTGATTATTTTGAAACACATTGAAGCAAAAGCAATTGCATTTTAATTTGGTGAAATTATGGTAGAGTAATCCCAAAATATTGCCCAAAAAAATGGAATTGTGTATTTTGCTGAGCCACGAGAAGGGTACGAAATAAAACCTAAACAATTTTATAAACTGTAGTCAACCAGCAGCACCGAGTTCTCAATGAATCGTTCCTTAAATAACGCTTGTTCGTATCCTAGATACCGGTAGAGCTACAAACGTAGAATTTCCCTAGTCGTAGAGTTCGGGATCTTTCCCAGTCAAGCCATGAAGAGGAGGTATAACTCAAGGTGCGAAATACTGTGCTTTTGAAAGCAAAATTAGCGCTTACACTCATCAATTCCTCCCTTCCCCTCTCACTTACTCGGAACAGCAGCCGGGAGCCGGAAGGACGAAACAACGCTGTTCTTCGATAACAACACGAGACCGATTTGCATGCGGGAATGGACCCTCGACACTCGTCGTCCCAGCGGTGTGCCAGACTGACTGCAACTAGCTCCAATGTCACCCATTGATTCACTCAGATATGGTTTCAGAATTTAAAATATCAAATATCTGAACATTTGATCAAATGATGGTGATAAAATTCGCAACTTTCGCGAGAAATTTAAGGCGCTCTCAATCCGAAGTAAACTGACGGACGCACTCCACTGACGCAAAGGCAAACATTTTCATTCCTTTATTAACTGAGATACTGAACAAACATTTTATAGTAAAGGCTTCCATATGTTTAATGATTGACATGCGACATGAATTCCTGTGGTACTAAGCGTTAAAGATAAAATTGTACGAGATGTTTACGTATTATAACAATAAACTATATATCATTAAAGATGATGTATTCGTATTAGAAATGTTTTTCATTAATTTTATCAACATCACACTACCAACGTAATTACCCTTTCACTTTAAAATTTCTGACAATTAGAAACTTATTACGATAAAGTTTTAGTTAAATTTGAGCTCCTGAAAATAACAAAATTATTTGTGTTAAAGAGAGAGAAAAACTTCCATTCATGGAATTAATATTACTAATCTTAGAATTTTAGTCTAACTTCAAATAGGGCAGTTACTATGCTATTTTATTATTTCTTTTCGACTACGAAATTTTTAAGCGCAAAAATGCAGTCATTTAATTATTATCTCTTAGCTGCAAATTTTATCTAATTTGACTGGTATTAAATTTCTAAGGAGCTTTCTAGGAGCAGCCAAACTTGCCATGCTCTTAATTATGTGGACTAATTAGGCATAATCCGACTTTACTAAGTTTCATTCTTCCATCTTTAGCCAAATCAATCAGCCCCAGAACATTCAGTTCCAAAATTAGTTCTAATTTAATGAGAACCAACGGTGGATAAAGTTATTTTTCTTTTAGTGCATCATAAGTTTCCGAACGCACTGGTCGACGAAGAAACTGAGGCCGTATGTGCGTTTTTTACGACCTCAAATGTGTCTTATTCACAAATATAAGAAGCGAATTTGATGGTACAACCTAAAGTTTCGAAAGAACTATTATTTCAATTTCAAAAATGGATACAGGTTGATTAACATGTTTAGAAAACCTGTACGCAAAAAAACAGCATTCCACATACGTACGTACGGTATGCTGAGTAAATACGTTAAAAAATGAACTTCCTTGATTAACTCAACTGGCTACCACGCAGTTCTATCCCAAACCTACGAAGGCACTGATCAACAGAGCCAAGCGTATTTCAACCTGTTCTCTCTTTGAACGATTTTTGAACTGAATTCAAATCGTAGTTCAGTTGATCATCGAAAGACCTCCCCGGAAGGGCGCTCCTGAGACGGGTTTATTAGTCAGGTTATCCTCGACCAATTAGCCACGAATCTGCAAAAGTTTGGGCCGGAGGCGACGGAGCAGTTCGCTAATGACGAGACTGGAGATTACGAGGGCCGGGGGCGCCGGGACTTGTGCAGGGCAGAGCAGACTGTCCTCTGACCGTCCTTCTCAGACCAGACTGTCCTCTGACCGTCCTTCTCAGACGAGACTGTCCTCTGACCGTCCTTCTCAAACCTTCCTCCTCAGACCAGACTGTCCTTAGACCTTCTTCCTCAGACCAGACTGTCCTTAGACCTTCCTTCTCAGACCACACTATCCTCATGTCTTCCTCTTCAGACCAGACTGTAATTAAACTTTCTTTTTCAGACTAAGCTGTCCTTAGACCTTCTCTTTCAGACCAGACTGTCCTCAAATCTTCCGCCTGAGACCAGACCGTCTTCAGACACTCATCAGACCAGATATGTAGTCCTAAGACCCTCCTCCTCAGACCCCTCTCCTAAGACCCCCCTCCTCAGACCCCCTCCTAAGACCCCCCT